>JABAJS010000098.1:5494-40823 GCA_018221635.1 Tephrocybe sp. 10521TJB | reverse complement strand
CTAAAGGTTATAGTGAATTAAATTTATAGGTAGCCATAAACTTTCCTAGAAAGAGCCATAATATATATGGAGGCCCTTTGGGCCTCCTCTTAGGACCCTTTTTTGATTCTTTTCAAATTTTCAGATTTTGTTCCAGGTATGACACCAGAGCCCCTCTGGCAGCGTGTCTCGTCATTGAGATCAATTCGATTTTTACGGTCTACGATAAGATAGATACAGTTATATGAGTACACAAGTGCTTAAGGGTTGATAAATTCCATATAACAGCATCAGAATACATCCTGTTCATGCCGCACAGGTTCGACTAGCTCCAAATCAAGTCTGTACTCTTCCGGCATCAGCGTACCCCTCTTTCCATTCCCATTGAACCAGGCATACTCCCAATCGTATTCACCCCATCCTCGGGCCTCAAACTCCTTTCTAAGAAGGCTCCTTAGCATCGCATAATCCGGTTGCGCTTCAAACGCCAAACTATTACAGTGGTCAAAATACTTGCCGAAAAACTCGGGAGTATCGTCGTGCGCAAGGAGCTGGGTGAAAGATTTGCTACCGGCCTTCTTCATTTCCCCAATACGACGCAGCTTAGAGGGAATGTCCGCCGCGCAGATGCCTTGCCATGGCAATCGGCCATGCAAGAGGTAGAGAAGGACGAAACCTATTGCCTCGATATCGTCACGGCGGCTGGGTTCTGCAATAAACAGATATTAGTTATGCATATAGAATAGAAGTTCCGTAGCGGGGGTGACGTACCTAGTCCGAAATGAACATTAGCACTTACATATCTCGCTGTCCCCATCCCAGCCCTCCCTTCGCGGAATGGCATGTGTACGCCCGTCACAGGATCAAGCCACAACTTGCACAGACCGAAGTCGAATAAATGCAGTCGCTTGTGGTCCTCCACGAGCCCCATGGCAAAGTTCTCCGGCTTGATATCACGCACGATGATCCCGCGACCGTGGATAGCTTCGATTGTCGATAGCTAGAAACAAAACAAAAATACACACGAGCCGTTCAGACAATGGGAAAGTAGAAGTCAGAAGAGACATACCATCTGCTCCCCAAGCATGAGCACAGTCCTCAATTCTACTCGTCCACGACAAAATCTTCTCAGCTGGTCCAGATTCGGCCCAAGCCTATCCATCACAATGACATACGAACTCTTTTCCGCCCCGCTCCAGTGGATGCGAGGCACGCCTGGCACGCCATCAAGCTGAGCGTAGGCCGCCGCTTCGTACGGAAGCGTCTCGGGCTTTGTCTCGCACTTGATCGCTACACTTATGCCAGTGTGTACTTGTATGGCTTCATAGACATGTCTGGTTTGAAAGGCATATTCTATGACAACAGAAAACAAAACATGAGCTAGAGCCCGGAGACAGGAAGTGAATAACATACCAAATGACCCACTGGGCCCGATGATGTACGTTGTCTGGTAACAGTCACGAATCCGCATTGGACGAGGCGCAAATTCCACAACAGGGTCTGGTGGTTGCGGAACTGGCGCGGTATCCGTCAGTGCAGGCAGCAATTCAGTCAGCGCGGTCAAAGTAAACGTTGATGGCGCAGTGGGTATTGAGAGCTTGGCACTGCGGCTCCCATCACGCTGTATGAAGGCGGTAGGAAAGCCTGCCATGCTGGCGGGCTCGGCCGTGCGGTAGATGTCACTGGTGACGATGAGGATCTGGCTTTTTTGAAGAGTGGGGTAGTTCTCCGAGAGAACTTCCCATTTACAAGAACCGGACGATGATGCCGGTGGGGACAAGTGACCTGATAATTGGGATAGTAAAGCCAAGTCATTAGGAGAAGAGGTAGGCAGGACACGGAGTGAATAGCCTTGCTCAGTGAGTGACTTCGTAACAGCGGAAATTTCTGGATAGAGGCGGGCTTGTGCGTGATCCTCTAGGGCTGTGCTGATCGCAGATTCATCAATGGATACGGAAAGATAGCGAGCGATATCTTGGAAAACGGCAATGGGATAATCCGACAGCCGATTTGCTGCTCTGAGAGTTTCGTATTCGACATATAGGTTGAGAAGTTCTTTCGGGGAAAAATGATGTTGCGAAGGAGGGAAAACATGTATGAGCGCCTCTTGAAGAGGGTTGTCACGATCCTAAATAAAGTAGTATGATATCTCGTGAGCGGCTATTATGGACGAGACACAATGTCTATCTATCGGTACTCACAATAAAAATATTAGAGTCTAGCATAATAACCTTGACATTCTTGGCTTCTACTGCAGGTATCATCGCAACCCGAGGCATCGGGACGAAGTGTTCTGGCTCGTCCTTCCAGTCATCTGCAAAATCATCTTCATCCACATCAACATGAGGATCGCCATCGTGAATCACAGGAAGCGATTGCAAATGGGGTGTGCAAGGACGAAGTGCATCAACAGAGGGATCTGGCCGGCGGGTTGGAAGAACTGGCAAGCGCATTATTTTACCTGCCGCTGCAAAGCGAGGAGAAGACTGAAAACAATCTAAGTTTCGCTTTCCATATTCACTGAGGTCAATTACTCACCTCTCGCATGAAAGCAATGTAGCCGGTGACAGACGAACAGCCTTCCCATGTATAGTCTAATGTCAACCTCAAATTTTGTTGGTACACGAAGTAACTTTATATTGGAGGTACTTACTGACGCAATAAAGCCATTTCGTTAAAGAGGTGATGATGAGCAATATTTGTCGGGAGAGACTCAAAGGGAACCAGTTCAAAAGAAAATCTGACTTCGCGCCTGTATCTCAGAATTCCAGGTGTTTCGCGAGGCGAGTCACCACTCCATGTGTCCCACTTTGGTCCAGGCTCATCGTCGCCTCCAGTTTCGCGTATGGCAGGTATCGATGGGCCAGTCTCCTTCATAGCCTTCAAGAGCCGCTCAAGACTGGTTTCATCTAGCTGATACTTTTCCGCGTTCGCTAATCGCTGGTAGCCTTCAGTGATTTCGAAATTTGCAGCGATGCGAGGTGTAAGAAAAAGGAATAGAGGCTCCTTGAATGGAAGTGGAGGCACTACAGTCAATGTTCTGGCATTATTTTTGGAATCTGTCTGGTTGAGAATGAAGTATTCGCTGCCTGGAAAGGTCGGTGGATATCCAGAAACAACGAAGATATTAGAAGCAGTGTTGGGTAATTGAATGTGAAGAGCGAGGAAGGGCTTAGTGGTGAGAGAAGGCAAGACCCGCTGTCCATATTCCGCCCAAGTCGGAAGCTGTGAGAACAGCTGTGCCGCCACAAACCTATGCAACATTGGGAGCTAGACCTGGATAACACGATGTTGGGCTCCTAGAGCCTTTTTGACAATGTTTAAGATCTGGTCACATTCTGAATTATCTTTTTATCTACGTAAGTGACAAATAGATAAGATATAAGATTTTACTGACTCATGATAGACCTTGATTCTGGGGTTGTTCTGGGGTGTGAGGCCTTGAGGACGACTAACTGAAACGTGGTCTTGGCATTAATTGTTCATAGTTTGCCGAGGCGATACCCATGCACTATTTGACAATTTGATAACTTTAAAACCCACGTGCTAAGGGCAACTCCTACCTCTTGCAGGCAGTCTCGGAGACCAGGCGTATATTATGACGCCGTTGTAATGCATGATTGCACATACATAGCTTACCAACTTAAGCGGCACATAATTGGTCCAATCACATACTTATATGTATACATTTTCCATCCATTTATTTAAGTACTTGAGATCGAGGTTGAGACTCGGACAGGCTCCAGGGGTTGGGATAGGTCAGTCCCGAAATATTTTACGGTTGCGAGGCACGACTTGAATATACGAAGAACTAGCATATACAAAGAGGTTAGGGAAGAACGCACAGAACGATTTCATGTATTCACTCGGCTATAGCTGCAAATTGACGCTCAAGTGCAAGACGCTCTTCTTCACTGCTCTTGTACCAAGCAGCCACTTTGGCTACAATTTTCTTTCCCGCCATTTAGACGAGCATTGACAATAGACAACGCAACATCTTCTACTGTCTTTTCCTGCCACACCTATGGGGTGATACTTCGTTGAAAATGGAATATCGGACAATAGGCTACATACACGAACCTGCTGCATTAATAATCTCGTGGCAGAAATTCTGTCTGCATCAACTGAAGCCGAATCTGGCTCTATACAACCAGCAGGGCACGTTGTCTATAGTTTCTTATCGCGATTCTCCGGAATTTGTAGATCAGCGCTTCCAGGAATGTTATCTGACACTCCAGGCGCAACGCCAGGTATGAAGAATGCCATAAATGGGGAAAGAATAGAGGTGAGCTTGCGATCTGGAACTCAGCAGTCTGAGAATTTCCTGGGCCACCGGATGGTTAATTTTCCGACATATTGCGTCCTCTGTTTTATAGGGGCGACCACAACTCATGAGACTAGTCGAATTGAGAATAATAGTATCGGGTGAATGACATAAATCTCGAATACTCGGTCACAGTAGGTCCTTGTGGGTCCAGCACTACTATGTATGTTTGAAAACAAAAAGAAGAAATGTTGATCAGGTTTGGACAGGTGGAAATGTTGTACTTAACAAACGTTGTATTCACTTGACAACAGCGCCAAAGGGCTTTCGAAGCACTGTAACAATAAGATCTCAGGATAAGGACTGAGGCCTGAGGCCTGAGTTGAAGTTATTATCCATCGTTGAGGGTCGCGGTCGCTCAACGTTATGTAATGGTTAAAATATTGTTTTTTAAGTCCGAAAAAAGACAAAAGCAAATACGAGCCCAAAACCGCCGGGCTTCGTTGACATTAGTGAAAGATGAGGAACGTGGAAGACGCGGAAGCGGCGAGAGTCAGAGAGACAAGGGTAAAGTTTATGGAACCAAAGCGATGAGCAAAATATGAGCGAAAAAAAATCTCTTTGCCTGGGAGTCGAACCCAGCTTTCGCGCGGCCAGAAGATATGACAGGCGCGTGTACTAACCGATATACTAGCAAAGATTGCAAATTAGATACTTACTTTAACGTCTTGTCTTTAAAGAACGTGTATATCACAAATCCCACGCCGTCATCACGAAAACCAAAAAGTGTTTTGCTCGCTTTGCTCGCTAAGTCAAACACTGAATTCTTCAAAATGGCGTCCTCTGAGCCCTCTACCTTCATCGACCGTGCGCAGTCGTTCCTATCTGAGAACAAGGGTGCTATCCTTGTCGGTACTGCTGCTGTCCTTGCCGTCGGAGGTGTCGCTTACTACGCTTCAACTTCGTCACGGCCGTACGCGCAACCCGACGTTGAGAAGGGTGCTCGGAAGGAGAAGAAGAAGAGCAGTAAGGGCGGAAAGAAAAAGAAGTCGGTGAAGGACGTAGATGGGCCCATCCTTGAAGAGGTAGAGCCGGCGAAACCCAAGGTCGAAAGTGAGGATGACTTGAGTAAGTGTATAAGCGACGGGTTATCTGGTGTTTCTGACCGTGATTAGCCGACGCACAATTAACGCAGGAGCAGATTGACACAATGCCCGACGATGTAGGCCGTCGCGTCGTATTTTGGCTGATTGACGGACTAATGACCTGGCGCAGGAACGTGCGAAGCTTGCAGCAAAGTTCAAGGAAAAGGGCAACTCATCGTACAAGGAACGTCGATTTGCTGAGGCTGCAGTGCTCTACACTCGCGCCATACAAGTAACGCCGAAGCCTGAACCCGTTTACTATAGCAACCGTGCTGCATGTACGTAGCGGCACCCCTTCCCTCTTGTGGTAGGCTGACTTTGGTACATACAGGTTACGTTAATATGCAACCTCCCCAATTCTCGCTGGTACTCGAAGACTGCGAGGAGGCGTTGAAGCTTGATATCAACTACGTCAAGGCCCTCAACCGCCGTGCCGTGGCTCTCGAGGGACTTCAGCGATACGAGGAAGCGCTACGCGGTAAGTCTTTCTCGAAGTTCCTATTTTTACTTGTGTATTTACACTTCGTACTCAGACTTTACTGCTGCGACAATTCTTGACAAGTTCGCCAACCAGAGCACCGCTCAGGCCGTCGAACGGGTCCTCCAAACGCTGTCAAGCAAAAAGGCGGCGGAAATCATCGCCACTCGTGAACCTCGCCTGCCCTCCTTCACCTTCATCTCAGCCTACTTCGCCGCTTTCCGGCCTCGTATGTTTTCGTGTTGTTAAAAATTTCACGTCAGCTTACACATGCATCCCAGGCCCCCACCCGGTCCTTCCGGAGAACCCGTCAACAGGTGACAATACCTTACTCCTGGCGCTCCAAGCGCTTGATGCCGCCGACTACGCGCATGCGCTCACGTTGGTCAATGAGGCCATTGAGCAGGGAATCTCATGGGACCAGGGACGCGCCGAAGCACTTAACCTGCGGGGAACGTTCAAGTAAGATAAATTATTCTTTGCGAAGGATCTTTGTTCATTGTGTTATAGGTTCCTTACTGGGGAGGTATCTGGAGCTAAAGAAGACCTCCTGGCCTCACTAGAGGTCGTCCCGAGCTTCACACAGAGTCTTGTGAAGCTGGCAAGCGTGCATATGGAGCAAGGAGACCCGCCCTCCGCTTTTAAATGCTTCGAGGACGCGATCAAGTTTGATGAGAAGGACCCGGACATCTACTACCATCGTGGTCAAGGTGAGTAATCTACTAACCACCTCTAGCCATACGCTGACGACACCATTTAGTCCTCTTCATCATGAACGAATTCTCACAGGCAGCAGAAAACTACACAAAGTCGACCGAGTTGGATGATACCTTCGTGTTCACGCACATCCAGCTTGCCGTTGCGCAATACAAGTCTGGAAATGTTGCTAACAGCATGGCTACTTTCCGACGAACACTCAAGGCATTCCCCCAGCGGAGCGAGCCTCAAAACTACTAGTATGTACCCCCCCAACATTGGGCACCACACCATGTGCTGACGATGTCCACAGCGGAGAACTTCTCCTTGACCAACAGCGTTTCGAGGATGCTGTTGAGAAGTTCGAGCGCGCCGTCGAGCTAGAGAAGCTCAAGACACCCCCGAATGTCCTGCCCCTCGTCAACAAAGGTCTCACGCTCTACCAATGGAAACAGGACGTTGGTGCCGCGGAGCGCTGCTGCGCAGAGGCGCTACGCATCGATCCCGAGTGCGAGGCTGCTGTAGCGACCCTCGCGCAACTCAGCCTCCAGCAGAGCAAGATCCAGAAGGCCGTGGAGTACTTCGCCAGGCAGGCAGAACTCGCTAGGAGTGAACCTGAGCTTCAAAATGCGCTGACGTATCAATATGTAATTGTGCTTCTTGGTTTTTTTGTCTTTCTATGTGCTGATACGGAATTTAGGCGTCCTCCGCACAGGCTGAGTTCCTCAAGAACTACCCGGCTATGGCCGGACAGCTCAGCGCCCTTGCACGGGGGATGTAATCATCCCACTCACTCACTTAGACTATCTTTTTATGTATGGTGCTCGTTCTGGCGCTGTCCATATGGGACATTCCTGACCCATCCAAAAAAGTTCTCTGTAATCATCCCTTGTCCTTGTTGGACGTTCTGCTCCCACCACCTACTTACATAAAGTACATACGACTACACACTTATTCCGAATCTTGCACCTCATCTCAATCCATTTTGAACTCGCTCTTGGTAAGGTAGCCCCAACGGTCATGGTGAGATTGGAGGGATCGTTGGGGTTTGTTTCCAGTATTTGAAGTCAGCCGGGATCAGGCTAGGCTTACCGTTGCCTGTGTTGTAAATACCAAATGAGGCGCCTCTGAAGAAGAATCCGCTGCGAATGGATGACATGGGTTTAACGTGCGATTCTAAATGCACAGGAAAGGAATGTACCCAGCTGGGGCGACCGACAGCGCCACACTGTCTATTATAGCAGGAAAGGTGAACTCCGCATCGTCGCCCTCTGCATAACCTAGGCGGTACGGCAGATGGCACTGACTAGGGCAGATAGAGTATAAGTAAAGATTCAATGTATTTGAGATAGGGCTCACCATTTGCCCGGATCAGTTCCAATGTTTCCTCATCGACACGGAACCCTTTGTGTATCTTGAGTGTTGTAGCTTCTACAACGGAAATTTCTTCGCCCTCATCACCTACCCATAGGTAGCATGGCTTATAGCGTTTTTCCATGGATCGTTTTCCTTCAACAGGGATTGTTGATGGCGTATAGGAGGGAGAGGCGCGGGGAATGGGGATGTTCTTGATTTCAATGGCGCGCCAAAAAGTGCGTTCATCTAAGACCATGAAGGTGTCAATATGGGCTTGATAACTTCGATAAATATTGATACTCACCCCGTCCCGGGGTTCCTAGACACCCGGTGAATACTCTACAGCGCCAACTACTGGAGCGAGAAAAAGTGAATTTTCGTCTGACTTGACGACCAAACATGGTCGAGTTTTGTCAGAGATTTCTGTTGCCCACGAGTTGGAGGTTGTTCTTGAATCTTGACTGGGACCACGCCAGTCCTCCTCCTTACTCATCGTGGCAGAGACTTATCCACTCCCGAATATCAAGGCTACATATCCATCTTTTCAATGCGACATAGCTTCGTAGCGGTAAAGTTATTGTCGCAGCTTCCGGCTTGTGCAGAATATGGACAACGGGTTTTGCCTGCTCTCACCACTAAACCCTTCCTCGCTCTTCACTTCCAATTACCCACCGAGCAAGGTCGTGCTGCTAGCCTCTTTGTCGTCTCTAGACATCCACCAACCATTCCAGGCAGCGAATATTTCATTCTTAACCAGTCGGCATCCGAAACGAATGCAAAAACGTTGACCGTAGTTCCTCCACTTCCATTCATGGAGCCTCTATACCTATTCCTTACACCTCGCATCGCTGCAAAGTTCAAAATTACTGAAGCCTACCAGCAATTAGTGCACGCAGAAAAATATCAACTAGATGAAGCCAGTCTTGAGCGGCTCTTGAAGGCATTAAAGGAGGCTGGCCCATCTATACCTGCCATACGTGAAACCGGTGGCGAGGACCACCCTGGACCGAAATGGGACACATGGAGTGTTGCCTCACCTCGCGAAACACGTGGAATACTAAACTACAATCGCGAACTGCAATTGTTCTTCGACCTGGTTCCATTTGAGTCACTTTCGACGAATTTTTAACACCATCACGTTTTTGACGAGATAGCTTTATTACGCCAGTGAGTACCTTTAATATGTAGCGATTTTGTGCACCAACAAAATTTCAGGTTGACTTTAGATTATACATGGGAAGGCTGTTCGTTTGTCACCAATTACATTACGGTCATGCAAGAGGTGAGCAATTTCCCCTCGGCTATGGAAATAGGGGAAGCTTATATAATTTAGACTTTTCCTCGTTTTGCGGCAGCAGGCAAAATAATCTGCTCACCAATTCTACTAACCCGCTGGCCAGATCCCTCTGTTGATGTACTTCGTCCTTGCACACCCATCTCCAATCGCTTCCTGCGGTTCATGATGGCGATCCTCGTGTTGGTGCGGATGAAGATGAAGATGAAGATGAAGATGAAGACGAAGATGAAGATGACTGGGCTGACGACTGGAAGGATGAACCCGAACATTTCGTCAGGGTGCCTGAGGCCCCCATGGTACCTGCGGTGGACGCCAAGAATATTAAGCTTATTATGCTCGACTCTAACATTTTGATTGTGAGTATACATGTTTCGTCTCCTAAAACTGCTCTCAAGATATCATACTTAGGATCGTGACGGCCCTCTTCAAGAGGCGCTCATACATATTTTCCCTCTTTCGCGACATCATTTCGCTCCAAGCGAACTTCTCGACCTCTATGTCGAATACGAAACTCTCAGAGCAGCAAATCGGCTCTCAGATTCTCCAATTGCCGTGTTCCAAGACATCGCTCGCTATCTTTCCGTATCGGTTGACGAATCCGCAATCAGCACAGCTCTAGAAGATCACGCACAGTCTCGCCTTTATCCAGAAACATCCACTGCTACCAAGTCTCTCACTTCTTGTCCTGCCCACTTCTTTTCCCGATAACCTGGCTCTGCTATCCCAACTACCAGGTCACTTGTCCCCATCAACATCATCATCCCGTCCTTGGAAATGGGAATCTCCCTCCGAGCACTGCCCCACTCTCCAGAAAAGCCAGATCCTCATCGTCACCAGCGATATTTATCGCACGGCCGAGCCCGCCAGCATGGCAGGCTTTCCTACTGCTTTTATAAAGCGCACCGGGAGTCGCAGTGCCTATCTCTCAATACGCACAGTACCACCGACGTTTACCTTGACCACGTTGACTGAACTCCTCCCTACACTGACTGATACCGCATCAGTTCCAAAACCGCCAGATCCTGTCGTAGATAAAGCGTGTCCTTCGATACGGATTCGTGATTGTTACCAGGCCACGCGTTTCATCGGATCTAGGTCATTTGGTATCTTGGTCACTTCCTGTCTCCGGGCCCTAACTCATGATTTGTTTTCTTTTTTTCATAGCTTATGTCTTCGAAGCCATACAAGTACACACCGGTGCAGAAGTAGCGATCAAGTTCGAATCAAAGCCCGAGACGCTTCCGTACGAAGCAGCAGTATATGCTCAGCTTCAGGGTGTACCAGGCCTGACTCGCATCCACTGGAGCGGGGCGCAAAAGACTTCGTATGTCATCGTGATGGACAGGCTTGGGCCGAATCTGGGTCAGCTGAGAAGGTTTTGTCGCGGACGAGTGGAATTGAGGACTCTACTCATGCTTGGGGAACAGATGGTGTGTCTCTTCTGGCTTCTACCTTCCCGTTGTCTGAACAGGTCGTATATACTTTGGTTCTGTTTCTAGCTATCGACGATCGAAGCTATTCACGGTCGCGGGATCATCGTGCGTGATATCAAGCCGGAAAACTTTGCCATGGGGCTCGTGGAGGAACATAAACGACTGCATTTATTCGACCTCGGTTTGTGCAAGCTGTGGCTTGACCCTGTAACGGGAAGACACATGCCATTCCGCGAAGGGAGGGCTGGGCTGGGGACACCGAGATATGCAAGTGCCAATGTTCATTTCGGACTAGGTGCGTTCCCTCCTGCCTTGTCACTTCCATTCCATTTGCATATCTGATATCTGTTCATTCAAATGTAGAACCCAGCCGTCGCGACGATGTCGAAGCAATTGGTTTCGTCCTTCTCTACCTCTTGCATGGCCGATTGCCATGGCAAGGCATCTACGCGGCGGACATTCCCTCTAAGCTGCGTCGTATTGGGGAAATGAAGAAGGCCGGTAGCAAACCGTTCACCCAGCTCCTTGCACACAGAGATACTCCTGAGTTTTTCGGCAAGTTTTTTGACCACTGTAGGAGTTTGGCGTTTGAAGCGCAACCAGATTATGTGATGCTAAGGAGACTCCTTAGAAGAGAGTTTGAGGCACGAGGATGGGGCGAATATGATTGGGAGTATGCCTGGTTCAATGAGAACGGAAATCGGGGCACGCTGATGCCCCAAGAGTATAGACTTGATTTGGAGTTAGTTGAACCTGTGCGACATAAACAGAATGTGTTGTGATATTGTTACGGGTCCGGAGTTTGCGTTCTCTGAACAGGCTGAGTTTCTCAAGAAGTAGTCGGCTGGCCGGGCAGCTTGCACGGGGGTTCACTCACTTAACCTATCTTTTTACTGTACATGGTACTTGTTCTGTCGCTGTCCATATAGAACATTCCTGACCTATCCACAAGTTCTCTGTAATCATCTCTTGTCCTTGTTGGACATTCTGCCCTACTCCTCCTTATATAAAGCACATACGACTACACGCTTATTCCGAATCTGACACCTATCTCAATCAATTCTGAACTCGCGCTCGGTAAGGTAGCTTAACGTCCATGTCCATTCCAGATGGTCACGGCGAGATCGCAGGGATAGTTGGGGTTTGTTTCCAGTATTTAAAGTCAGCCGGGATCAGGCTGGGCTTCCCACTACCCGTGTTGTAAACACCAAATGAGGCGCCTTTGAAGAAGAATCCACTGTGAATGGAAGACATGGGTTTAACGTGCAATCCCAGAGACATCGGAAATGAATGTACCCAGCTGGTGCGACCGACAGCGCTACACTGTCTATTGTAGCAGGAAAGGTGAACTCCGCATCGTCGCCTTCTGCATAACCTAGGCGGTACGACGCAGGGTCGGCAACGACTTTGAATCGTACATCCGCATCAGTTGTCGCCAGTTTGTATCGAGCGACCTGTTACCCCGGTAGTAAGCATGTGCTATCATGTGCATGCAACCCTATGCAATTAAAGCATACCGTGATAACCGTGGCATTCGAAGTCGTCAAAGCCCATGGACCTACTTGCTGGGCCTGTATAATGGTCCGCACTACGATATACCTCCCCTCTTCTTCTCCCGCTCCTGCTCCTGACACGCCGATCTCGTTATGCAAAGAGTCGCCGTAGTACACACTCACGCCCGCCTCTGTTAGATTATCCCTCGGCTTGAATGCGTTTAAGAGCGTCTCAAACGTCTCCTCATACGCAGTCTGTTTTCGTAGTAAGAGTGCGGCGCTGTCTCGGTCCCCTGGGGCATACGAGTTTGCTGAAAGACGGAGGTAACCGGGGCGTGCGGTCAGGGAGTGGAAGGCCTTGTAGGGGTTACGCACAAAATAGAAAGAGAGATCGAGTGTGTGTGAGTTGAAGTTATTGATGTATGAAGCCAGAGGCGATACATCTTTGAGCACGGACGGAATGTGCTCAGTTAAGGGAAGGCCACCGTTGAAAACGGGCCAACCTGCTTCCCAGGTAACGGGGAACAGAAATGTTTCGCGACCTAAGTAGAAATCGTGAGCTCAAGTCCATGGCTTATGCAGGAAAGCTAAATACCTAATTGAATGTGACTGAAATTTTGCCCCTGTGGACGCACGCCAAGAGCAACACCCCACCACCTCCCGTCCGATCCCTGAACGATATCGGCGTGACCTGTATCTTGAACGGCGTTGGTAAGATTCGCCCCGTTGAACAGAATGGGGTTATTAGGGTTGTTCTCCCAAGGCCCAGATGGCGATGGGCCGCGCTGAATGGTGGACCGGTGATGAATATCCGTTCCGCCTAGAAAAGTGTGAAGCCGTGCAATGTAGAGGTATCAAACTTATGTTACCTTCTGCGATTAAGAGATAGTACGTTCCGTTGATGAAATAAACGTGTGGGCCTTCTGGTCGAGCTGTCGCATTGTCGGGGAGCGTCCCAGCGAAAATCATTTCGGCGGGTGTGAGGGAATTTCCTGTACTGAGGTCGATCTTGTTCTGCCATATTCCTGGTAACAAAAGAGTTATCACTGTTGTGTTGTGTCGAGACTGTTGAGTGCGAACCATAAATTTTGTCAATAGCATTGTTGATACCAGACCATGTAGAATATACCTAGAAGAAGATAGGTCAGATCATAGTGTGGGCAACAGATGCTCTCACATCTCCGTTTGTGTCCCAGAACAGGTCTGCATCATAGCCCAAAGAGTCTGAATACAAGTAACTGATTAGTACAGCTCGTCAAGTAGTTTATAGTGTTAACCCACCAAAATAGACGGGGTCACTCCAGTCATTGGCGAAGATATCTTTCGTCTTCACGTAGAAAGACCGCGGAAATAAACGAAGCTCTGCTGAAGAAAAGTGAGTAGACACCCCAGAGCGGTAAAGGATTCAGCTACATGTGTATACGTATCGCGTTGTAGACGTCAAGTAGTACGTGCCATCGTGATATCTGAGGCCAGGAGCCCATACACCTTCCATCATTAGATTAATACAAATGAACTCGGGGGCGTTACCTACCTGCATCAGAAGGAGTACCCAGCAAGGTCAATTGTGAAGGCCTATTCAATGCATGACCAATGAGCACCCAAGACACAAGGTCCTTGCTATGGTATATCGGGTGTCCGGGGTAATATTCGAATGTAGAAGTAGCTATGAAATAATCAGAGCCGACGCGGAGAATAGTGGGATCAGGATTCCAGCCAGGTAGGATGGGGTTGATAAGGCCATGAACGGGAGCTACAGCTATTTGCAAAAGTAAGTTGAAAGGCGATAAAAGAGGGTTTGAAAGGCGGAGACTGACATAGCAAAACTACTATGACCGTGACGAAGAATAGAAGGCACAACGATGCCATGGTGCTGTCATAGTACGCGTAAAATCACCACAGGCTATAAAGGCACAAAAACCGGTCAGATGATTGCGCCAACCGCATGAAATGGGCCTTCGGGCCACAACCGCGGGGCGCAAGAAGAGGGCGGGCCGGAACGCCATACCGCCATCAGCGCGCACCCTGAGCTTCTTTCGTGACAAGGAGGTGAATTTTGCAATCGGTAAATAAGCCTTGTTAAAGTCCCATTGTAGTTGATTACCCTCGAGCGATTGATATCCATGGACGTAGGGGTTCAAATTTCAAATATTTTACTTTGTCGTCACTGGCATGGTTCATACCTATACGGACTGAGCGAAGGAAGGTGGCCTTGTCGGAAGAATGTTGCTGGAGGAGTGTCCGAATCTTGCGGTTCTGTAGGTGCCCATGTGTCTCGAGGTAAAGCTCCCAAAATGCCTAGATGCCTGCAGATGCCTGCGGTGAGGGCCATTGATTATGTCATTGATTTATCGCCACGCTCTAGTCAAACTACGATGATCATATCGATCATTAAGTAGCCCAAATCAAGCCCAAATCAAGGTTGATCGGATTGAAGCTCTTGAAGTAGTAAAACCGTTCCTTTCCTTTGGAATATTTCACAACTCGTTATTCCTGCCAGCGACTTCGAGTCCTTCTGATCAGGAGATCCTAGTGATATCCGTCAGTCTTTATCCATCCACAAGCGTCCCTTCTCTGACTGAGATCGATTATTCTTTCGCGATCACTCCAATCGCCTTGTCCGGGGATCCAGAACTACAACTCGTCATGAAGAATCTATTATCTCCTGCTTCTCTTTCAGGGTCAACTGCATTACCTACCGAGATTCTCTCCAAGATCTTTCTCCAGTGCACCGATATAGATGGCAGCCTGACCTCACCAAACACTATTGATGTTCCGCTACTCTTAACCAAAATCTGCCACTCATGGCGAACCATCGCTATTGGCACGCGAATTCTCTGGTCCAGACTATACCTAAATATTAAACCGAACGCATCGCACCAAACAGACATCGTTTCGACATGGTTAACAAGGTCTGGAACCTGCCCTCTTCAGATATATATCATGTGGAATGATCCTCCATACTTTTCGTCTCACGCAATCCTCGATATCCTGGTGCAGCACTCCTACCACTGGCGGAGTATGTACTTCTTTCTTCCCCTGCCAGCGTATGGTTCTCTTTTTCCCGCCCGTGGAAAGCTCCCGTCACTAACCGAGTTGAGCCTCGGCACACACGAAATGTTAAATCCTGACCCAATCCTGGATGCCTTCGAGGATGCCCCGAGACTTCGTTCGCTCGAGTGCGTCAACCTCCATCCGTACATGTTCAAATTTCCTTGGGAGAACCTATCGCAGATACCTATTATGACAGTGACCGTTTCCGACTCCCTTGACATCCTTCGTCGAGCGCCACATCTCGAAAGTGGGTCTTTTATATATGACGAGATTCCAAATTGGACCATCCATCCTCCCTCGCCTCTTCGGCATAATCATCTCAAAGATCTAGCAGTTTTAGCACCGACATGGAACGACGACGTTGAGACGGAAGTCCTATTCAGGTATCTCACCGCCCCACACATCAAGTCGCTACGTATATGTAACATAAATCGGCCTCTCTCTTCATATGTTTTCTCCTTCATTTCCAGGATCAATGCCCTGGAATCACTATATCTACGAAAAACGGCCTTGACGGAAGCCGAGGTACTTGGGCTCTTGGACCTTTTGCCCACCTTAAAGCACCTGACTCTACTCTCCTCGACCGACTTTACAATGGTCACAGACCTTCTCCTGTCGCGCCTTACCTGGCGGGTTACGATGAAAACGCCGCTGTTATCCAAATTAGAGACTCTTGAGATCTCCCTCCCTGGTCCACTGACCGCAGCATTTGCCGACCTATTAGAATCTCGCTGGGACGTGGATGATCAATCTATGGTTGTCCAGCTCTTACAGGTGGAGGTGGCCGCAAACGACGATTATGATGACGGGATTATCTGCCGGCTAGAGTCCCTCGCCCAGGCGGGCATGAAGATCGTTATTGGGACTACAGATGTCCCTCTGGAAGATGGTCTTGAATACTTGTCTACGAGGTAACCATAATAACATCTGACAATGAACGATTCTGACGTTATTGGAATGTTTCTACCAGAAGTCGAGACGAAGCAACATAGCACCGGGTCCTGTCAGTGTCCCAATAGTTCTCTAACATCTATGTAGATACACTGAACCGCATTTGCGCATGTTCTGTGGCTAGTATATGGTACCCTTTGATTCCGGTTCAATGTGGCAACAATAAGGACGTGACCTAAGGATCATAGGTTATTTTGACAGTTGGCCGCGACAAGGGTGTGATTTTGGGATCGATCTAGGTTCTCGTTAACGGTAATTTTGAAATCGATCCGTTTTCTCGCCGCGTAGACTTCGTATTCAAAAGACACACAGAATGTAACCGTAGTCCTCAGGAATCCCTGGAAGGTGGACTATGGTCGACATCTCTATAACCCTTGGCAATGCCGCTCCGCCCTTGCTCCAATACACTCGGGATATCCTCCCCAACTCGCGTCTCGAGCCCTTGATAGCCTCTTGACTGTAGGAACACACCTAGCCGAATAATAGTCAGCACGCAGTGTGGTCTCTTCTCATCCGGCCGACACATACCAGCAGCACTATCAGCCAATTTGGCGACTGCACTGTCTTGATTTCGCAGAACAACCGAAGCATCAGGGCCGATAGAATCATCGGGCTTCAAAGTATCTTTAAAATAAAGAATAAGAAATGGTCGAGGATGACTCAAATGCACGCAGACTGACCCACTGTGCCGTAACGTTTCGTATGTCGGTAGGTGCCTGTGACAAGTGAAAACACAGGTTGATCAGGATCTCTATCATCATCCTCGCTAGAGTTTCCTGCTCCATCATTCGACAGAGAAGCTGTACTAGTTTCTGTCGTTTCTGCGAGCAGGTCTTCGAAGTTGAGCACGTAGCGTCCTGTCCAGTTGGGTGTAGATTGAAGCGCCACCTCGAGTTCGAAAGGCGTGACTATGGGACGAAGAAACTCCTGAGATGACCAAAGTAAGTGAACAGATCAAAATATTTAGCAATGGTAGTTCTTGTACCTTTGCCTCAATAACACTATTCTCAGGGCATGCGACGAGCACAAAACACTCGATCTCGAGGAAGTTGGCAAGTTTTGAGGGGTTCAGTTTGCCCACGCTGATTGTATAACTCTTTTTCTGGCGACGGCCGAGGAGAGCGCGAATATGTCGAATAAGGGGTAGATAAGATGCTATGATGAGTTAATCGCTGACTCTTGATAGAAGTAAATAAAGGACATACAGACACCGAGTGTGCCAACGAGGATCCCAAATACATCGGCGTCACGAGCGCGTTGAACAGCAGCATAACGCCTCATCAAGAGGCGATTCGTCTGCCCCGATGCGAGGCCCGTTTTGTTGGTGGACGGATTGTAAGAGAAGACCTATGATAGAAAGTTAAGCCCGAATCTCAAAAGTTGGATCGATGGAAGACGCACGTCGGAGAGACCATGAGTCATCAGGAGGTTTGTCAGGGTGAGGCTCTCGCTACCGATATACAACACAGCGGGGCTTGATGAGGTGGTGGTAAGCTCATGTGGTTCATCGGATTCGGTCTCCGTAGGCAACGTTCTTGTTGGAATTTCTTCATACAAGGTTTTGATACCCAATGAAGCCAGCGCCTCGTCGATGCTAGAACGCAGGCCACCTGGAGGATGGGTCAGTAATGTCTTCCGATATATTCGATGTGGATATACCAGCGAGGTGTGTATAGCCAACATCATGTTTTAAAAGGATCGCATTATGTTTAGCTGTTTTATCTTCTTCGCCGATAATCGAAAAGTGTCGTTGGAAAAACAGCGCGATACTATCAACGCACGCGGACATGTCTAATGGTTTGTGTCCAAAGACGTATATGACGGGTAGGCGAGAAGTTCTGCGCGTATATTGAAACAAATTGAAACTTAGCTATGGATAAACGTACCTCGTCAAGCAAGCATGCCCATAGTGCACGACCGCATGGGCATCGACATGTTGTGCAGCTACCTCGTCCACGCAGCAACTTCAGTCAACAAAAGTAACGACGCGAGATGTTTAAGTCAACGAATCGTTATACACAGTGACTGCTGGTGCATGCCTGCCGTAGGAGGTGTCTGCAAGGACATAAAGATCTCTATCCTCTCCTATCTTTGCCTTGAGGCGCCGATAGATGGGGACAGAAACGTGAAGGAGCTCGTCAGGGAATTGCAACGCGACCTATATGATAATATTAGTTCAGTATTCAATCCTTGCCTTCAATTCCAATGCATACTCGTTTGTAGTTGCCCTTGATAATGTCCTCGGCTGTTCTCGTTATGTCATAAAATTCTTCAAAATCGGATGGTGAAATGTGATCAGTAGTTGTGTCTGCGCGAACTTCGAGAGATCGCGTTATAGCATCCTCCCCAGATGCAGCAAATGCAGAATGTTCAGTAGACATGTGATGGAGGGAGGAAGGAAGGAAGGAGGAGATTGAGGAGATTGAAGATTTCACAAGAAAAGCAAAGTATCTTACGTAACGGGCGGATACTCTTCCTCCTTCAAACTAAGCTTCCACATCCTCAGCTGAGGCCTGCTCCCTCGTAATATGCGAATGGCTACGGTGTAGAACTGAAGAACTGTATTGCAATACTATCCTCATTTTCGAGTCGCGTCGTTCAGAGTCTGGAGCTTGGCAATATTCAAAAGAGGCGCAAAAGCCTGGGTTTTACATAAAGGTATGTTTCTCCTCTTCGTGTGTCGAACATTTGTGTTTTTCAAACTGTCATCATAGACCTACTTATATATGTCCATCATCACTGCGCGAATCAGGGGGGCTATTGGACCGACCTTGTGTATGTGCCAGGTAGCTCGAGCCGATTTACCACCGCCACCTGTTGCTCCCTGTTACCTGGAAGACATGCAATCGATGGACACAGAACTCGTTTGGCCAAGTTCAGAATGTGGAAAGGCTGCATTGTATGTGTCCACGACGCGCAGCTGTAACTTTGCGATGGGGTTATAGCCCCTGAGCTCAAAATCAGCTTGGCCTCCCTTGGTTCTCCACGCTTCTGACGGAAGACCGGTTATCCTGAAATCCAGGGCAATATACGTAGGACGTTGGGTCAGTTGTTCCTCACCTTGATATATGTTAGAACATTCTTCTCATCGATGATGGTCAGATGTCATGATCACGATGTTACCAGGCCCTGACTAAGATTCAGATTTCAGAAGTTGATGAAATTTTATGTTTTAGGAAATAATAATGGTTTGGTACATGACTGACTTCTACATTCTTTGAAGGAGGAAAAGCCCATGATAAGGTAATGGTACGTAGCCTTCTTCCTTATCTATGGAGGCTTCTCTCCAATGAATTTTGACAGATTCTCCATACCAGACAACGTGCCATCTCGCAATGAACATATTCTATTCCCTTGGAGGGATCGCTTGGCCCTGTTATGTTCTACTACGGACTTCGACCTTCCATTCACAACTTTCGTCCCAAGGCTGAGCCAAGCGCATTCCCGAGTTTCAAACCCACGTTCATGATTTAGGTATTTTAGCTTGATGACGACCTCGAGGACAGAGTTGCAGCAATGCCAATACAGCCGTCGATACCGTTCTAACACTTACTAATCTAACTCACGCCTTATCCCTCGCCTGGCTTTCATCGATGGTCGCTACTCTTTTTGCGCTAGATAAAATTGTAATGAAGGCATGTCATTGAATAGTGAAGCCTCCACTCGGAAGGCTAACTTTTTCTTGTGTCCAGGCCAACCGCTTGAATCATCATTCATGATGTCTTCTGATAACAATGACTTGTCGGACTTATCTCGCGCGCTAAGCGATCAGATTTAAAAAAAGAATTTTCTGCCACGGAAAGGCCTGGAAAGGCTGCACGGCAGATGTGACGACTGTATTCAAGCTCCTGGTTTGCGCTTTGCCGTAGAATCCATAATCCGATCATCCGGGGAGACGGAGACACCCTTCTGTCAAGTTTACACAAACACACTCTCGTGAGATTTCTGTCGTCGAGAGATTGACACTCACTGGACCAGAGTTTCTTTTTATTCAAGGGCCGAGTTTCATGAACTGTGAAGTAACGGTAGGCTATATGAATCAGCCAATGACTCCACGGGGATTACAGTCGACCCGTCTCGAGATATCGGGAAGTGTTAGCCGGTATATACATACCGTACGTATGTAAGGGATATAGATCGCCGGTCCGGAAGCAAATTTCACTCACGTGCTGGTGTCTCTTTTCATTCAGTATTCAGTTCATTGGCACAACCTCATGTATAAGAATGGGTCATAGTTGAAGCGCTCCATTGTATGTGAGTATTCTCGTTCACGGAAAATGCTGCAACTTCTGATGTTGTAAACGGCAATTTCCATATTACTTAGATGTCAGGATTTTCTGCGTGTGTATGTTACGTCTTTTCCTGGACTTCAACACATAATACATACACCAAACATAAGTTGCCTTTGCTAGGGTCGCATCTTTGCTGTTTCGCGGCATGTACACACGTGGGGGTGCCATCCGACCCCGTCTACAATGTAACGAAGGGCCTTATTTTGATGTTGCCCCCGGACTCAAGGAACAGATCAAGAACTGTCAAATGTCAAATGACGACTCTGCGGATTTGAATCACCTTTGCTCATGAGCCACGACAAATGTACGAATCGTACGGATGGAATCAGCCCCTTTCACCTGCGGAGCCACGATACGAGGCCCAAAACTCCTTAGATAGCCATGCTTCTTGTGGGCCTACGTCAGGAAGACTGTGTAATGTCGGGGTATAGTGATTCCGGTTCTTGATGCCTACTGGTTGAATGAAGATAAAAGGCAGCCCGGTCGAGTGAGTGGACACCAAGTCACCAACCTCCTGCTGAAAATGACTCCGACCACTTCTATCGGCTTGATCAGCCTCTTGGGCGCAGTTCTTTACCAACTCTTTCGACGTTTCCGACACATTTCCGTTTCTCACATCCCAGGCCCTGGAGGCAGTTCCTACATTCTCGGTACAAGGGTCATTCTGTTTTATCGAAACCTCTTCTTACTTTTTGCTGTGTTAAGGTCACTTGAGCCAGATGGCGAAGGGGCAGGCTGCAGAGGTTCGTCCACGCAACAAATCTACGTCAAAGCAAACAGCAGAACTTTTTCGCAGGCTGAATTCAAATGGAATGAAGAGTTCGGAGACGTTTTAAGAACCAAAGGATTTATGGGGGTAAAAACTTCGTTGTGATTTGGTTTCTCGTTGCTTAATTTCAGAGCAGGAAGATCGACTGCTCATCTCCGACCCCAAAGCTCTTCAATATATATTTCAGTCTTCTGGATACAATTTCCCGAAGCAAATAGAGCGACGAGAAGGCTCGCGTCTCATATCAGGCAAAGGCATACTGTGGGCCGATGGTGAGACTATGGCCTTTGAATACCTTTGTCGATTATAACACTCTCTCGTACAGGAAACATTCACAAGCGACAAAGGAAAGTCCTTCTGCCAGGATTCTCTGGACCTGAGGCAAAGGGATTCCTCCCTGTCTTCTCTTCATACGCAGCGAAGGTGTGTTCATCCTCAAACGTATGATTAACGACTAATTAGCTTCTTGAAGATGGCATCAAAGTGGAAGGATATAATCGATTCGAGTATTGACCAAACAGCAATCATCGATATACCCTCATGGGCTTCGCGCTGTGCCTTAGATGCGATTGGTGAAGGTGTGCGGTATTGAATAATTCTCTTGAATTACAAACTGAGAAGCCACAAGTGGCCTTTGACTACCAATTCGGGACACTGGAAGATGGCGATAATGCGCTCGGGAAGGCCTTCGCCAATCTCTTGTAGGCCTAACTATCATCTTTTGTTATTTAAAACATCCTCATATGTCGCAGCTTAGACACATTTGGAGTCCTTACCAATGCCGAACTTTTCGTCTCGAACATTATGACTTGCCTGCCTGCGTTCGCCCGCGAATTCATTGGAGACAACTTGCCCAGTGAAAAGCTCCAACATGCGCACAATACGACCAAGCTAGCAAAAGAAGTAGCCAGGGAACTTATTAAGCAGAAGGCGGATGCTGCTTTGCAAGGTAAAGGCAACCGCGATATCATGAGTCTTCTGGGTAAGTGCGACACACCTAACATTCTTAGTATGCTGACTGAGGCTTTTTGCGTCGTCAGTCAAAGCAAACATGTCCGGTAACGTGAATGCACAGCTCAGCGAAGAAGAGATGCTCGGGCTTATGCAGTGAGTCTAGTCGCCCTCTCGTTCTCTGGAGCGATCAATACTCACCAAACTTCTGCATCAGGGTGATCATACTCGCAGGGCATGAGACAACGGCGAATACTTTTGGTTGGATGCTATTGGAACTATCACGCCGTCCGGATATGCAGACCAAGTTGCGGGATGAAATCAGAGCGGTTGAACATGCGTTCCAAGCACGAGGAGACTCTCACTACACAGCGGCTGACCTTGACGCGATGCCCTATTTAAACGCTGTTTTGAAGGTAATTAGTTCGCCGTGTCGTTTCCCTGGTGCCAGCTAAGCTTTTTCTTAGGAAACTCTTCGTTATCACCCCGTGGTCATTTCACTGCAGAGGGAAGCAGCGAAGGACGACGTCATTCCACTTTCCAAACCTGTCACAACTACGTCTGGGGAAGTGATCAACGAAATCCCAATACCGAAAGGCTTGAAAATCACGGCTTCTATTGGTACATATAATAGGTAAAATCCTTCAACGACACAAACAAGTTGCACGATAACCGACTTTCCTAATCTGTGCAGAAACAAGGATATCTTCGGCGAGGATGCAAACGTATATGACCCAGAACGTTGGCTGGACTCGCGAGTTAAGAAATTGGCATCCGTAGGTGTCATGGGAAATTTGTATGTCGCTTCTTTTGTCATTGCTGCTCGACTTGTAACGCTTTTGGTTTTCTTCCTCCGCGCAGAATGAGTTTTGGGGGTGGCATCAGGTCTGTACTCTTTTTTCCCAGCTTCAGTAGGTGCAACGCTGATGGCGAATATCATTTAGAGCATGCCTTGGCTGGAAATTCGCAGTGATTGAACTGCAGTCCTTCATCTTCGAGGTACTAGGAAACTTCGAGTTCCTACCAACACCCGAGTCTGCAGCGATTCGCCGAGAAGCTGCTCTAGTCATGGTCCCTACCATCGAAGGTCAGGTAGAGAAAGGTGCACAATTACGATTGGAAGTACGTGTTGTGTCAAGGGAGGAGTAAGCTTTATCACGATTCGTGCAATATACTCCCTCTTTTCCTGAACTGCCCTACTATAAATAATATAATCAAGTGATACGGAGCTTTTGAGAGAGATGTTGCATAAAATTATCCTTAGTATTAAGCTAAGAGCTCATACATCGATATGTTTGAATAGCTACCATTCTTAGAAAGAATTATTCTCTACATGTTGAAAATAGTGAATGCTCAATTCAAAGTGTTACGGTTTACAAGTGGTGAAAATTTCAACCAGATAACTTACATGATTGTCCTCATATGAATCTATTGAAATTTTGGCGCCGAGAGATGAATTGATAAGATGATCTTAAAGATCAGATATAAACTCTCAGATCTCAGATCTCAGATGTGACTTATGTATCACGCGCGCATTGAGATCAGAGCTGAAAAAAATCTTCAAAGAATCGTCTGCCACAAAAGGCTGCACAGAGACAACTGTTCCTCGCGACTGTTCGAACTCCTGATTCGCGCTTTGGCTGCACCTGAACTCAAGATCCGATCATCCGGGGAAATATTAATGGAGTACAAATCCTTCAAGTCAACAAACTCTCGTGAACGGATTTCTGTTGTTCAGAGAATGACACTCACAAGACCAGAGTATCTCTTCAAAGGCCAAGCTGTGATGTAACGAGAGGTCGTGTGAACTAGCCGTAGACTCAATTGAATTGGACGTATTGAGCCAACCTTCCATCCTTCCTTCCGGGCAGTGATGGGGCTCATCGCTAGTTTCAACTCATGAGCTGGGATCCTCTCATTCAGTATTCAGTGACAGGAATGGTCCATGGCTGAAGGTCTCCCTTGGACGTAAGTACTCCCGTTCACGGTGAATGTCGTAACTTCTGATTTGCTGCTCAGTCCTCCGTAAACGACAATTTTATGTGTTTCTATTCTGGAATGACAAGATTTTCCGCGTGTGCTGCGCCTTATCTCCCTGGTTCAGTAACAGGTTGCACTTTACATGGGTCGCATTGTCGATCTGGTCTTTCGCTGCATGTGCAACTGTACATGTGTGGGTACCAGCCGACCCTGTCAACAATGTAACTGAAGGACCTCACTTTGACTTCCCCGGAATAGACACATCAAGCCTCAGGAACGGTGAGTGTCAAATGGCGATCAATTTCATCATGAGCCACGACAAATGTACGAATCGTACGGATGAAATCAGCCTCTTTCACTTGTGGAGCCACGATACGAAGCCCAAAACTTCTCACATGGCCACGCTCCTGGTACAACTACGTCAGAGAAACTGTGTAATATCAGGGTGCAGTTATTCCGGTATCTCATGTCTGCCCAAGACTGAATGAAAATAAAAGCAACTGCCAGTGGGCCTCATTAGCTTCCTACTAAATATGACTCTGATTACCTCCCTCAGCTTGATTGGCCTCTTAGGCGTAGCTCTTTATCAGCTCATTCGACGCTTCAGACGTATTTCCATATCTAATATTCCAGGTCCCAGTGCTAGCTCCTACGTCCTTGGTATGAAAGTATTCGCTTCTTAGTTGCCTCTGCTCATCTCTGGCTTCTGTGTCAAGGGCACTTGAGCGAGTTGGCGAAGGGGCAAGCCGCAGAGGTTCGTATAAATCAATTTCGACTTGAAAGAAGCTCACCTTGTTCAGGTAGAATTCAGATGGAATGAAGAATTTGGTGACGTTCTGAGAACTAAAGGATTCATGGGAGTGAGCCGTTTTTCTATTGTAATATCTCAGAGCATTAACTGTAAACCAGGAGGATCGACTTGTCATCTCGGACCCCAAAGCCCTCCAATATATGTTTCAGTCCTCTGGATACAATTTCCGGAAGGAAATGGAGCGCAGAGAAAGTTCTCGACTTGTTACGGGTAAAGGCATACTCTGGGCTGATGGTAAGTTAACTTCAAATTCCGGAGTTTTGTTAACTTTTTCACACAGGGCATATTCACAAGCGACAAAGGAAAGTCCTCCTACCGGGATTCTCTGGACCCGAGGCAAAGGGGTATCTTCCAGTGTTCTCGTCCTATGCAGCGAAGGTGTGTTTATCAAGCTTCGTCCACAGAGTATAATGAGTAACTCTTTTTTAAGATGGCAGCAATGTGGAAAGATATCATTGATTCAAATAGTGATCAAACCATTATCGACATACCGTCGTGGGCTTCCAGGTGTGCCTTAGACGCTATCGGTGAAGGTGCGCGTTATTGGATGATCAATTCTCAATTTGCAACATTGAAGAGCTCTAAGTTGCGTTTGATTATCAATTTGGGACGCTCGACGATGGCGACAATGCTCTTGGCAAGGCTTTCGCCAATCTTCTGTAGGCACAATTCAAATTGCCGTCATATTTTTCTCGGAATCCTGACATGTTTCAGCTTGGATACCTTTGGAGTCCTTTCCAACCGCGACATTTTCATTTCCAACGTCATGGTTCGTCTTCCTGCGTTCATCCGCGAATTCATCGGGGACAACTTGCCGAGTAAGAAACTTCGTCATGCACACAACACGACCAGGTTGGCAAAGAAGGTAGCCAGGGAGCTTGTGAGGCAGAAGGCAGAGGCCGCTTTGCAGGGTAAAGGCAACCGTGACATTATGAGCCTTCTAGGTAAGTGCGATGATATGTATAACATTCTCCGTAGACTGGC
Organism: Tephrocybe sp. 10521TJB; assembly: GCA_018221635.1. Lineage (NCBI taxonomy): Eukaryota > Fungi > Basidiomycota > Agaricomycetes > Agaricales > Lyophyllaceae > Tephrocybe > Tephrocybe sp. 10521TJB. The sequence goes on along the minus strand of JABAJS010000098.1, from coordinate 14,890 downwards.
TGAGGATTTTGCAACTTCAGTCAAAGCGAACATATCCGGTAACTCGGACGCCCAGCTAAGCGAAGAAGAGATGCTCGGACTTATGCAGTGAGCCTGCCTTCTCGTTCTCTGGAACACTCAGTACTCACCAAACTTCTGCATCAGGGTGATCATCCTCGCAGGGCATGAGACAACGGCGAATACACTTGGCTGGATGCTATTGGAACTATCGCGCCGTCCGGATATGCAGACCAAGTTGCGGGATGAAATCAGAGCGGTTGAACATGCATTCCAAGGACGAGGGGACTCTCACTACACAGCGGCTGACCTTGACGCGATGCCCTACTTAAACGCTGTTTTGAAGGTAATTCGTTCGCCGTGTCGTTTCCCTGGTGCCAGCTAAGCTTTTTCTTAGGAAACCCTTCGTTATCACCCGGTGGTTATTGCGCTACAGCGTGAGGCAGTCAAAGATGACGTTATTCCGCTTTCCAAGCCTATCATGACCACATCTGGGGATGTCATCAATGAGATTCCTATTCCGAAAGGCTTGAAGGTCATGGCTTCTATCGCAACTTATAATAGGCAAGCAATTTACGAGGTTTCATTGGTCTGCTCGATAACTGACATCTATGAACTGCACAGAAATAAGGAAATTTTTGGCAAGGATGCAGATATATACAATCCAGAACGCTGGCTGGACTCGCGAGTTAAGAAATTGGCACCTATAGGTGTTCTGGGAAATTTGTATGTCACTTCTTTTGTTGTTCCTGTTCGACTTGTAACGGTTCTTGTTTTCTCCCTCTGCACAGAATGAGTTTTGGGAGCGGCATTAGGTCTGTACTTTTTGTTCAAGTACAAGTACCTACAGTTTTGACGGGGAATATAATTTTAGAGCATGCATTGGCTGGAAATTCGCAGTGATTGAATTGCAGTCATTCATCTTCGAGTTACTAGGGAACTTTGAGTTCTTGCCAACACCCGATTCTGCAGCAACTCGCCGAGAAGCTGCTCTAGTCATGGTTCCTACCGTTGAAGGTCAGATAGAGAAAGGTGCACAATTACGACTGGGCATACGCGTTGTATCAAGAGAGGAGTAAGCTTGACCATGGATTCGTGTAGTATGATTCTTGTGTTCTTTGACCGCCTCGCTACCCATCATGAAAATTTGCTATAAACCATGTATTCAAGTAAGTGACACGGAACTTCTGAAAATTGACAGATGCGTGCATATAGAATACAGCCCGTGCACCATTTCGGGATCGTGGTGATGAGGATAAACAATCTATCTATTACCACGACAAGAATTCTTCTCCCAATAGGACTTGATCATATCCTCTGCATAACATTCAATTTGGCGCTTTAGCGCTTATTACCAATCGCGTTCAAACTCAGGTAAGTTCTGAGTGCAATGACAGATTGTGACACTGGAATGACAAAATAACATGCATTCTGGGTCACTCAATATCCTCGCCCAGCATCTTTGCAAGGGCGTCATTTCCCTGGTCAGTAGGCGCCTGATAGACAGCGAACGCTGTCTTCTTCCCGGCGGTCGCCTCCACTCCAACCTCCACATCTCCACCAGTCGTCTTGCCCAAAGAAGTCCAGCCCTGGCCCCTGTCGACAAATACTTGCGGGCTTCTGTCGAGTAAGACATTAAGATCCTCGTCGCTCAGGACCCCAGCCTTGCCTTCTGCAGTGTTTGGAACCACATCTATCTTCTCGCCCTCGAGGCGCAGCAATGCTGCGGCCATCTCCGCCATGGTCTCCGGTTTGTTTCGCCCCGCCGCTGCAGCAGGCTTCTTGAACTTGCCTAGTAGACAATGAGAGACGTGATTGAAGGAATATAATAATCGAGCGCACCTTTGGCGATGACCAGGGCCTCGAGCTGACGCTTCTCTGTGGCGCGCTGCATGATCTTTGTCTCGATCGTATGCGCACTTACAAGCCTGAAGATCAGAACAGGTTTCGTTTGGCCTATGCGATGTGCTCGATCTTGCGCCTGCGCGTCCATTTGAGGATTCTGTAAAATCACTTTGTTAGAAGTTTGAACAGGATATTGAATCATGCCGAGCTCGTACCCAATCTTGATCATAGAAGATCACAGTATCAGCAGCTACGAGATTGATACCCAGACCGCCGGCTCGGGTACTGAGAAGGAATAGATGCGGAGCATCTGGGGCTTCTCCCCCTGACTGGAACTTATTCATCTGTTCGCGGCGCTCTATAGGTGATGATGATCCATCGATGCGGCAAATTTTCCAGTCCATACATTCAGTCGCCCAGTCCTGCAATGAAATAAACCTCATCAGTCCTCGATGATGCGGAAGCTATTGCTGTGCGAGTTCACCTCAATGATGTCTAGCATAGTTGTGAACTGGCTGAAGAGGAGGACCTTGTGCTTCCGTCGAAAGAGCTCGCGAAGAAGACGGTCCAGTACCATCATCTTTCCGCTGGCGTTGACGAGGTCATCGTTGAGGACTGGCTGCTGCGTTCGGGGATCCAGTGGCCAGTCGAATAGGAACGGATGGGAGCACACTTTGCGAAGCTGCATAACAGCATTTTGGAGTTTCATGTTGTTCACTTGCTTCACTGCACATGACGTCTTGAGTGCTCCTCTTCCTGTTTTTGTAAAAGGGAGGGCATACCTGTTGACTTGTATTGGTGCTCCCTGCCTAGTCGCTCAAGCTCCTGCTGATCCGGTTGCTTCATTGTAACGATTATTCCCCGCTCGTCTACCTCCCCGCTTTCGACCATGTCGAAGTACTCGTCGTCGTCTCCATCAACATCATACCGCTTCTTGGGGTGCTGGCTCCCATCACTCCGTAAGCGGCGTGGCCCCGTTTTGGCTGGCTTTTCTTCGACTTTCGTAGGGTTCTTGCCGATCAAGTAGGATCGCAGGGTCCCTGCGAGTACGCGGTCATATGCCTCACGCTGCTGGACACTGAGAGGGGCGTAGAGTATGTATTCCTTCTTTGGAGGAAGATTAACTTCGACGTCGACCTTTAGGCGACGCAAAAGGAATGGTTTGAGAAGAGCATGTAGAGAAGAGATGATTTGAGAAGATCGTTCAGATCCTAGACTTTGTTGCATAGTGGGTATATTAAACCTGCACAAATTGTCAGTATCAAGCGGAGAGATCATGTCTGAATAGCTACCATTCTTGAAAAGAATCTACATCGTTGAAAATATCCGGTAATATAAAGTTGAGTAGAGACCATAGTTCGGCTAGATTATTCTAGTATAGCGCTTATGTTAGCGTAATCACAGAGGACGAGAGCTGATGAACGAACATGTAGCGGCGTGCCAGTCAAAATCATCCGGCCAGCGGATTTGTACTTCTTGATCTCCCTCATGAGCTTACAATCCAGGTTTTTCAGCCTGTGGCCTTCGTCAACGACGATGTAGCCCCAATTATAATGCTCTAGGTGGGCGCGGTCCTTGATAATCATCTCGTAGGTCGTGATAACGACGGGGAACGACGCCATGGAATCGTGTGGCTCCGCATCTTTTGAATCATCAGCCGCTTCATCGTCCTCCTCGATAGCGTCATTGTCACTGTGTTCGTTATGAGTGGGCTTCGAGAAACGTCCACTATGCCTCGTATTACGCTTTGCGGCTTTGGTGTTTGCTTTGGGCTTGGATTTTGTAGACGGGCGAACTTTCGTCCTGGGCTTATTCTTCGGTGGATTTCGCGCAGAGGGGAGTGCCATTACTGTGCGCCTCAGCTCGGTACGTTCTGCCGGGGAGCCGTGATACATGCAGACGGGTATCTGAACACTCTAGTATAAGCATCAGGCGATAGAAAGTGTGAAATATCGTACAGTAGGGGCAAATTTCTGGTATTCATCTATCCAGTTGTGCATGACGCTAAGCGGGCACACGACAAGGAATGGAGTAGAGTTGTGATGTTCACGAAGGTAAGCGCTAAAAGCAATCGTTTGAAGGGTCTGCGGATGCATTAATCTCGTGTTTTTCGTGCTTGTGTGGAGATACAACATACCTTTCCAAGACCCATCTCGTCGGCTAAGAATATAGCATTGTTGAGTGCAAATTTAGCGCTTTGTAGGCAAACAAACGACGTACCAAGAATGCCAGAAATTCCGTTCTGATCGAGTGAAACCATCCATTGTAACCCTTCAAGTTGGTATTTCTTGAGCTTTGCTCCAGTAATCAGAGCTGGCTGTTGGAATACAGGGGCAGCCTCCTCTTCGTTCTTGAGGGCCCGGGCATGACCGTCCTCGTTCTTTTTGCGTTTTGGTGATGTTCCCTCACCTCCAGACTCGTAGTCGCTCTCAACACGGGCGCGTTTACGACTACCTCTAGTTACAGCACCACGCTTAGACCTGGTTGTGCTAGCCTTGTTGGCTGCTGCCGCTTTGCTTTTAGCGGCTTCTTCTAATGTTAACTTGTGTTGCTCCATCTGGGCCTGTAAAAAGCTGGTATATGCAGCGGATTTCTGCAATACAAATTGGAGTCTCGCGTATCGTTTCTCCATCTCCTGTTGACGATAGTTGAATCTCACAGATTGAAAACAACAACTCCGTTGACTGACCTCGTCTAGTTCTTCTCCATTTTCTGAACTTCCGTCCAAGTTCTGCGGGTTTTGGCTGGTGAGACGCTGTCAATGATTGTGTGTAACTTCTGCTTACTGCGTTGGCCTCTGACACATCATACTCAGACGCGTCCGCAGGAGGCGGCGAAGAGGGCGCCGTGCTCGCTGCAGTGGATAACGGCTCAAACTCTAGGAAATGTGAAGAGCCTGGGCTGGAGGACATGAGGGTGAATATTCTCGATGGCGTACTGGAACGACGCGTTAAGTATTTTCAGACTCAGCCCATCGCATCGCGTAAGGACATGCCCTAAAGCTACACGTGATTCGATTCAACAAATCAATTTCACGTCATTGCTCAGCGCTTAATTGCTGTCTACTTTGTGACTACTCGTCAACGCGATGCTTGCATTGGACTCTGAAGGAACTGAGAGGTACAGTGTCAAGTAGATAAGGGTCCAAATTTTGTATATAAGTGATCCAACAACAGACACTCAGATGATCAATCGAAATGATGGCGTCTACTGGCAGGATTGGTACATAGATCCATTCCATGCGGGTGAAACAACGAACTCCTTGATCACTGAAAAGTGGACCCGAGTGTGTACTCACTTGTGATGGCTCTGGGTTCGTCCGACCATGCTGGACTTCAACGCTGGCGACTTACTAAGAGTGCCTATCAGCTGGTCGACGCCGACATAACACAGGTTTATTATGCGCTGTCATTTGGGAAGACAGCAAATTATTATTTCGGGCCTGGCGATGATAAGTACTTGAGAATGAACGACTTACTTCTGATTAGATGAATCGGTAACGATTGGCACCGGTATGTAGCCAACCTCGCACATAGCTTTGCGCTCTACTTATCATCTCTTTGGTGGATAGCAAGGGGAAAGCAATTTCTTCCACTTGTTTCGTGCAAGTTTCGTGGGCGTATGATCGTTTCCAAAGTTTCCGGGGTTGGCATAGGGTTGCACCGCATCGATCAACCCCTGATCCGGACTGCGCCTGGTTCCTTTATAAACCCCAGCATCTGAATGAATTCCCTTCATCAATAGGCTGGCCTGTTTCGCCCCCCCTGCATAAATTTGTGTCACGAATATTCTTTCACGAGCTCTAACGACCTTACGACCTCTCACAATCACCACCCGTTCCTCAGGAACTACGTCTTCGTTGGCACACATACACATCGCATTGACCTGTAATCGCCATTCGCGTTCGCCCATCTCACGCAACTCAGTTCATCTTAAACACCAGAACGATGTTCACTCGTACCTACTTCCCTAGCACCGCCGGCAGCGTCGTTGTTCCGAGCACAGCTGGAAGCGTTGTCATGCCCGCCGGTGGCTACGCTGGTTCCTCATACGGATACGGTGGTCACTACGCTGCACCCATGTCGGCCCCCGTCATGGTTTCGTCATTCCACCATAATCCTGCCCCCGTTGTCGTACCCACTACGGCTCATTATGGCGGTTATGGATACGCGTCTCCTATGCCGTATTACGGAGGGATGGGACCCACCGTCATCATGTCCAGCAGGTCGAGCGGCAGGTGGAGGCGCAGCCGCCACCACCGCTCCAGGTTCTTGGACTTCTAAGTGGGCAACGGCACCCATGGAAGCCGAGCGCGCATCAACGCAAGAGGCTGAAGCTGAAGAGGAGGTTAGATATGTAGAAACAGGGTTGTCAAAGGAGAGGAGGGGAGAGCGTGTAAGATATTTGTACACTATGACATGGGGGAAGCCGTGTCTTTTGCCCATCTGTGAATGAGACGATTGATTCTGGAAATTGCCCCTGTTCGAAATTTGAAGCTCAAGACTACATTTGAGCTTAGACTCTTGAATTTGTCTGCTTTTGTCGAGCATAGGAAGGCATATCAAGTTCAAAAGTTCTATAACCTAGTATAAGACTTAGGGACCTTCGAGGGCGACCATCGTTGCGATCCTACAGTTCATTCAAACCACCGCGGCTCTGGGTTTTCCTCACCGGATGAGTCCTTGTGCATGGGTCGAAGATATGCATAATTCATAACCTTGTCCTGCCAGTTGGATATGATAAGAACTCGTACGCACGCTTGTCGGACAGTCAAACAGCAGGGACTTGGAACCAACAACTTCTGACTGGGGCCGATGTTTGACCACGAGCTTCAGCAGAAGTGTTCGCAGCCATTGGAACTTCACAGACAAGAAGATACTTATATGGATTCACAGCTAATCGATAACAATGACGACTTCTCCATCATTCAAATATCTGCTCACTGGTCGTAAGTAAATGCCTAGAGATGCATATGGGATGGGATGTGGACCCACATCGATTAGAGTTCCCTGAAAGGCCAGGTGTCTTTTAGTTACACACATCACGTCAGGGGTCAGCACCACTGTGTCATGATACTATCTCGCTTTTCTTCTGGATAGATGGTGGTTGTAATTATAGGCTTGCCCAGGAGGCTCACCACCACCGCATTCAAGGCTCCAGGTTCATCGGTGTCTGAGTTCTTCTGAGCTGTGAAGGATTCACTGCCGAGTTTAAAGATCGATGGCCGATCTTTGGCGATAAGTGTATTGGAAGCGTCCTCTACGCCGGGCAATAAGTTGTAGGGTGTTGTCAAGTCATCTCTGCCAGCGACGACTTCAGAGGCTTCAGCTTTAGGCGGTAGTGGGGTCGCAGAGACAAAACCCGACGACTTGAAAGTAATCGACGGATTCAGGATGTAATTAGTAACAGGTAATCAATAACAGCGGCTCCAGCACTGCTGTCTGCTCCCATGACGAGGCATAAGTACTGAGACGCCAAAAGGCACATGTAATATGAATCCGCAAGTCGCTCGGCGACCGCCACTGACAATGTCATGACAATCAGGCAAGACCGAGGAGAAACTATGGCCATCCCAGAGCCATCCCAGAGCCATCCCGTCACGAGTCAGCATGCCATGTAAACATCGGAGGATACGATATAGAGTGAAGACGGAGAGCACGAGGATGAGTGCTTTGCCATGTTTCCTGACCCTCTATTGTTCGACAACGGGCACATTTTGCTTCTCCAGCATCTCCAGCACAGCGTCTAAGCGCGGGTCTTGCCTAGCAACGTAAACAAATCTGTTCAAACAGAGTCGCTTGATTTCCATTGCCTCGTTAATGCGATTCGCCCTAATAAGCCTATCCATGAGCGTGGAGAAAAATTCGATGGTGGGATGGGGGAGGCCAGTTTTCCATTTCTCCTTATCTTTCGACGGGTTCATCGGTTGTTGAACAACAACCGGCCGCGCGGCTTCCATGGCTTTTACCACCTCGACTGCGCAGGCAACTCGGTCGGTATTTATGAAGAGTTTGTACAAGTGTTTGAGGTCGGCGACACGCAGAAGGCAACCAACTCTTCTGGCGTCAGAGAAAATCTTTCCGGCGCGGTCAGCGTTGTCCTCGGAAAGGATTCGTTTGAGGAAAACAATGAACGGTCCGGAGCTGGGAGTTGGACCATCTTTGTCCTTTGACGTGAACTCGATGTAACTGCGATACAGTTGTTCGACCCTTTGCGCGTCAGGTGCAGAGCACACTAGGGCTCGCCACACAAGGTTCATATGCACCTGGATAGGGGTCAAGGAAGCGTTTTTGTGTTGGTTTTTTATTCCTGCATAGGCTGGATGTGCACGAGCTCTCTTGCCCTGGGTCTCTTCGATGTAGTTGATGGAAGCGGCGATCTCGTCCTTTAAAATGCCGTCGAAAGTGTAATTATCCATGAAGGTTTTGATGACGAGCAAGGGTTGGCGTTGCTTAAGATAATACGTCATCTCTTGTGCAAAGAATCGACCAGCCATAATCCTATTTTTTTCAATAGCCAATTGACGCAGCCACTTTACAGATGTGGTTTGGTCCGTGACGTAATAGTCCGAGATGAACTTGGAGAGCCCTTCCCCTGTAAATTCGGAGGACAGTATTTTATTGATCAAGGACTGCAGTTGAGCCGCTAGGTCCTTCCCGATAGACTCTTCTACCAATGTGCTTTCCAACGTCCATAGAAATATGATTTCGGACAGAGACTGCTCGTTTCGCGGACGACGGGGTCCAGAAGTGATTAAATACAACAACCGTGCACGTAACTTTTCGACGTGAGCCATACGCGCGGGGAGCTCTGGATGTTTCGATTGTTCAAGTCGGCTAAGTAGCAGGTCATATGTCTCCTCGGAGAGCCTGAATGGCTTAGCAAGAGTGGGTAAAAGCGAGAGTGCGGCCTCTAATCGATTCGACTGCGCTAATACACGAATGGCCCGTTCACTGACATCCCGTCGCGTTCTGTTTGATTTCCAAGCGGCGCCCTTTTCAGAGAAATATTGAAGATCTCTTTCGAAGAATTGTGGGATGAATTGTCGAAGAGCATCATTGTCTGGGGAAAACTTAGTGATAAAATCAATAACGCTTGCGCCAATTAGCTTTGCATAACCCTTGCTCGCCATTTCGAGGGAAAACTGCACAGTAATAGCTATAGCGTCATCCTTGCCCGTCAATTTCCTGAACACATCCTGCTCAAAAAGCTGGAATGGAAAAAGGGGATCTTCATGGACAGTGGGGAGAAGCTGGAGCCAGAGTGTGAACCGTCTAACCATTCCCTTTGAGGGATGCAGGTAGAAGTGAGGACATCCAGGGCTGGTTGCGCGTAGATACGGGACGACGGTATGCTGAGATTAGCCTGCTGCATCAGCATCAATAGACGATATGCCTCGTCGTATTTCTTGTCCTTCACGAGACCAGCAAGAACGTAGACGCGCAAATCCAATGAGTTGTCAGGCGAAGTAGGTGAAGTGGAAGAGGTACTGGGAACCACGAATAATGCTGCCGCTGAAGTACCATGTGACATAGAGGCGACAGGAGAAATAAC
>JABAJS010000097.1:0-41148 GCA_018221635.1 Tephrocybe sp. 10521TJB | reverse complement strand
TATAACATATGAGTCTGATTTCTTTTATTTCCAATGTTGTACAAAAATTTAAATTTAAATTTCGTTTGAATTCTTTATATCAAACCAATGAGTGAGGGGATCAGGCCCTGTGGGCCTGGACCCTTTTTTGATTCTTTTCAAAAATTTGGACCATGGTCCAGGTATGACACCAGAGCCTGCACTGATGTACTCTGACGAGGACCTCCTCACTAATAGGCCGGCCGTCCTCCAGAGATGGATTTCACAACCATACATGCTTTGCTGAGAGGAAAGCCAGAAAGCCTGGTGCAGCAGATTCATATCATCTGTCTCAGACTCAGACAAAACAGTGGAATCGATACACGATGATGTGATCGATATAATTAGGTTTTCCCGAGTTCAGGGTTTTTTCTGGTCGCTACAAGGATTTCATAGGGTATGTGAATATCTCTGTCTCTAAATTTCTGATACTTACTACTCAGCGTATTTCACGTAGGGATCTTTGGATTTAACAGGGCGCCACAATCATGTGTGACAATTTCCTATCTCAATGCTTCATTACAATGCTCATACCATCTGCAGCGGCTTCTCCCTTTACAAGCTGTTTGGAACGAGTATGTTCCTGACTTTGTTGCATTATCGTCTCTTGCGACGAAAATTCCGTCCCAACTTGAGGACGCTTGGGGCAATATCTTTCCTTGTGGCGACTATATCTTTGACAGACAAGAGGACTGGGATCGTTTCCAATTGAAATGGAACCTTCCCCGAATGATCAAATTTAAATATCTTCTCTCATTGATCCGTATGTATACAAGCTGAATAGCAAATATGCCAGGTGTCTGACCCGTTTGTCACCTGCAGGCACGACTCTCGAGACCATTGCACAATCTCCCGTGCCAAAATTTCAGTCGCTTCTTCTAAGGGACTTTCCAGCCGAAATTCTTGATCTAGTGTTCCAGTATGCGTCCCTCGATCAAGCACGCATACTCTCGGCAACATGTCGTCGGCTCAACAATTTAGGACGCCGTTTCGTTTTCAATGTTTGTCATATATTTGAATCATACGCGTTCAATCTGATCTCTCGTAGACTAGGAGCCTCATCTTCGAAATGCCACTCGAAGCATGGAATGATTCATTAATAAAATCCAATAAGGATGAGTTACAGAACGAAACGGTGGCGCTCAATGCGAGGCAGAAGCTCCTCACTTATTGTCGCTTCCTTCTTAGCCGCCCAGATTTGATGGATAAAATCACTCAATTATCCATCGTTGACCACTGGAATCAGTATATATTGACAGAAACACTTGATACTTCCAGCATGACTATGCTCCAGGAAGACGATTTCTTCGCTCCCGTGTATTCATGTTTTGCGGATATCGTCAGATGGAGTCAAAACCTGACTTCGCTGAGCCTCGTAAGCGTGGAAGTCAGCTTTCCGATGCTCGAAGCAATTTGCGACCTTCCTCAATTCAATTCTCTTACCCTTCGAAACTCTAGGATTACAAGCGAAGCTGAACTGGGTCTGATTTCTCGGGATTTCACATCATCCACTCTGAATTTGCACATCACTGCCTCGTCCTCTGATCTTATGAACATGTGGTGTACTATTCTTGCCTGCCCGCACCTCCGCACGTTTGTCGTGGGAATGGATCGCACGAGTGCTCTTGTCCCGCCGCCTGAAGAACTTTGGGGGGAGTGCAGGTTCTTTGAAACCTTGGAACGCTTGTACCTTGGACAAATCTACCCCTTTACGCACGGCCTAATTACAGAGTGGTTGAATAATACTGTATCCTTTCCATCGCACCTGACCCATGTCAGGTTTCAAGCAGGCAAAGGTTTATCGGATCAAGCAATATTACAACTTCTCCTTCCACTTTCGAGCGCTCCTCTACAGAAGTTGTCTCTTTACGGCCTTGCCGACATTAAGATCAGTCTCTTCGACCATGTTTCAGAGCTCTTCCCAGACCTGATTGGACTTTCCCTGGAACGTCGCCTTCATGGTAGTTATCGGTCAAGCCGAGTCCAGTGGCCCTGTCAGGACTGGAAATATGCCCAACATCTCTCTATGTTCACAAAGCTTGAATACTTCAGCTGGAATGAGCCATATATTTGGAGGTACTCGACCTCCCCTCTTCTCCTTTTCGAGGAGGGATTTTTGGATGAAAACGATCACTCCAGGGATGATGACTTTTACATTGCGGAGGGTCATTGGACTCCTCTTTTGTTTGCTATCCACTGTCCTACCTGCGTATATACCACAGCCACCGCGACATTCTGTATTTCTCCAGGTTGCCTGGACGCAACATCGTCGTGTCGAGGAGTCCGCCTCCAGGCGAGCCTAGTTTTGATAGCACGGAATGTGATCCATGGATGTCTAAGGCATGACCTCCTGTGCCTCCCCATAAGGATGAGACAAACTAGCTCGCGCCCATCAGTATCTCGAGACTTTGCGATACTTTACAAGGTCAAGTTATTATAAATCATAGTTAGTTCACTTTTGGTTACTCAGATTCAATGTTCAGCTGGTTCGAAGCAAGGCCGCGGTGGAACGTTAACCGTGGATGCCTCAGGCTAATGATTGCATGATCAATTTCAAGTCCCACTTTCAATCCCACCCTCTCGAACTCTTCGAATGTCACTGTTGACGAGGAAACAAGGACTTCGATGGGCTCGCACTTTGAAAGTCTTTTGCTCTTGTCAGTTGATCTAAAAAGGGTCCAAATAATCTCATTGTAGCCAGAAGCCACCCTCTCTCATCTAGAAGTGCGACTCGGTCTAGGAAGTACGCGCATCGATCACCCCACCACGAGGCTAGGAAGTTGGTCCAATTATTAGGATTTATTCTTCGTAATTCCTGTCTTTCACCTTCTTCTAGCCTGTGGATTCAGGCGCTCTCTTCGTAATATTGTGGCGCTGGCTCTATCTTAACCTTAGTATGCAGGAACCCCCGACGTATCAGGACACTCTCGCTCAACTCACAGCTATTTCTCCTGTTATCTATCCTCTCGAAGTCCAGATTGTAGCTCAGAGCAGTATGGAGCATTTTATATCGATCTCGTCGGGAAATGGTAGCATCTCTCAAGAGGCCAGACAACTCGTCGATCGTATCATCAAAATCGACCAGGGATTTGAGCGCGTCAAGATAGACCTCACAGGAATCGACAGCAGCAATTTTTCAGGAAAACCTGTTGATCAATTTCATCCGCGATGGGTAGAGTATCAACAGGTGAATTGCAATAATGCTTTTTCAATACATTTCTTGATCCTTCATAAGCGCTTCACTGCTCTCATCTGGAAGTCGAACACAGTTGCGAGACGAACTGGGGCCTATGTTAAAGGCCAGATTTCTTGAAAGGATTCAACGCTCCGTGTCTGATTATTTCCTTCAGAGTTCGTCAATGTTATCCTTTCGGATTTAGAAGACGTTGAGGGCCATGCGGAGTACAGAGACGCTGCAGCGGGTCTTAGGGAATTCAAAGAAGTCAGTGTTTCCATCTGCCCTGCGAATATAGTCTTCAAACGTATTATATGGATGAACTCGTAGCGCAAAAATCCATTTCAACACGATTTGAGCGCGGGACAAAGATATACACAAGCCTTCACCGACTTGCGATACGACATCAAGATTTTTCGAGACAATTTCGAAGTTTTCATCGAGGAGCAAAAAATCCAGCTCAAGGTGGACATTGTTCGCCTGCAAGAAGAGACCAGTGAACTTTACTGGGAGATCAAACGGTCAGTGTCATCTGGAGAACCATCACGAATCATTTACATGCTGAAGTACTCCGGTGCCCTGGCAGTTGCGACGCAATGGTGAAGACCTTCATTTCAAGACGTGAACATTGGGCTTATGTGTATGGAGGTTTCTGCAATGGGCACGACTCTTGGAACAGCTATCTCGGTACCTGAAAAGGGCTGCATTGCCGCAATGTCAGCTCTTGCCCTGTTCTGCCCCATCTCGGCGTTTAGCATCTTTGTAAGTGCCCTTGACCATGGCTTAAGTGGATTAGCGATAGCGTTGACACTCCTTGTATCCCTCGTCAGCTTTCCGGAGCCGTTGATGCTGTCCCCGGTTACAAGGAAGTGGCCTCGTTCATATCAGTGACAAACGGTACTGTATGGCTGAGGTCGCCGGATACCCTTTTTTGATTTCAGAGCATGCGACAGAGTATAGAGGCGAAATAGACAAACTCCAGGACCAGATCGACCAACAAAAAACACTGTTGCGGGCCCCGGAACTCATTCAGGTGATATTGAGGAGTCAAGGAATGGCTTTTGAAGACGTGTGTGGACGAATTGATTGCTTCATTGCCATTTGGTCGTATGTATGTGAAGTTCCATAGCAATATGAGACGTCACATCCTGAAATTTATGCGCCCTCAGGTCGCTCAAGATGCAAGTCTTCTCGCTGCAGACTTGGAAAGTCCCGTGCACTATGGTACTAATGACGGCGGTCGCGCACACAAAGTAAGGAGTACACCCGACAAATGGAGCGGCATTCGTTCAGATTTGGCCAAGTGACATCTTGTTAGGGGGAATACGCTATTGGTGAACTTACGCTTCGCCTCTTTGGTTACACGGCATCAAATCAAAGTTGTCGGACTGAGAATGGACTGAGATTACAGAAGAATCCACAGAGATCCTTGAACGAGCGCAATATAGTTGGACTCTTGATTTGTTCGTGACAAAAGGCTGGTAAGTGCGAGTCCGTGGACCAAGTCATGCCGTGGATTTATGCTGAGTTTCGGGAACTTCCGCCCGTCCCTATCACTGGAACAAGCGCCATTCGATCTCCTTTTGAGATAGTTTTAACGGGCAAGATCCTTAATCGTTCCTGTTTCAAGTACCTCAAGGGATGGGACCAATCTCCCTCTGAGTCTACTTACACCAAGATTAGAAGGAGCAAGCCTGTCCAACGGATCGCGACTCCGTGATATCCTCATTGTACTGTGGGTCCAACGACAAGACGATGACAGATAGATGATGCAAACGCTTTACCTACTTATAACTCATAGCTGTATAGTAACAAGATCATCCCGACTTCTCCTCGAAACTCATGGCAGAGCTATCGCTCCAACTCAGGATGCACCGAAGCCTACGGGTGGCTGAGATTCAGATGCATATGTTCAATGGCCTTGATCACCAGACGCTGGCTTCTTTGGCAACAACGTGCACTGCGTTTCGAGGTCTGAAGTCTCTACATTAATATTTCGTTGAACTCATTTTTTCTACAGAGGTCGCCCTTGATTTATTGTGGTGTAATTTACGTACTCTTGGGCCCCTGATACTAGTAATGCCAGATAGCTTGTGGACCTGGTTCATAGAGGGCAAGGTAGACCACAATCACCCCATGGTTCTGGTACGCAGTACCTTTCCTTCGTGGAATGTAACCAAATATGTCTCTATCCTAGAAACTCAAGAGAACGATTCTGGAAAATGACTGGCAGCGTTATGACTATTATGCAAAACGTGTGCACACCATTGGAAACGTTTACCTCACCTCCCCCGTTCGAAATGTGTACGTTCACGAAACCGTGCTCGCAGCCCTTGGTTCATATCGACCTGTGCGGTTGCTTCTCCCAAATCTTCAGGAATTTTCCATCGATTTGTGTGATGCACATGTCGTAGATTCCTTGCCGTTCTTGCCAATCCTCCTAGGACCGACCCTTCGAAGCCTTCGTATTAACTCAACCGAAGCCTTCCCGACTCCCGAAGCCTTACCTACTCCCGAAGCCTTACCTGCCTTTATCAGCTCTGTCTCTCGTTTGAGCCTCAATATAGGCTCTCTTCAATTTGATTTCTCCGGGTTGAGCGATTATGGCCGGGGAGAATGGATGGTGGATGCAGTCAGAATGTTGATAGTTGCTCTCAAGCACCTTCACCATGTCAACATTTTCCCGTTGGTACTGGATGTTGATGCGCTATCTCATCTTGGTAACACGAAGGGACTTGTTGCATGCCAGAGGATAGAAATTGAAGAACAAGATGGCGTCGAAATGACTTTGACGAAGTTGGCTAGCGTTGCAGAGTCTCAAGAAGGCCGATTTCATGACCTGCGCGCAATAGAGTTTTCCAGTCCAAGCTGGAAGCATGCTCAACATCTACTGAAGCCAATCCTTGCTTCGTTGCACAGCATTTCTGCCTATGTTAGTCAATCAGACTTGCTTAGCCAGGAGGACCGTTCCGCCTCATTTCACTCGTTTTTTCAAACCCTGGCTGTTCACCGATGTGCCCTTACATTGACGTCCCTTACACTTACTGACGCACCTTCTCACATCGCCTGGGAGCCAAGCAGGGGCATCCCAGAGATTTTCAAGCTACTGTTTGAGCTCTCGAACTTGGAGAACTTAGACCTGGCTTTCAGTTGTATCTCTGAGCTTGATAACGACTGGCTCAATGATGCCGCTCTGGCTTGGCCGCACATAAAAGTTCTCAAGTTGAAGAAAGGAAGTGTATCTCCAAATATAACTTTGGAAGGCTTGCTTCCTCTTATACGCCGTTGCCATTACCTCGAAACCTTATCTATATCAATTGTCGCTGAACCCTTCAGCCCATATAATATGCTTAACGAACGTGGCTTCGGGAAGGACTTATCAATTATATTTCTCGCGTCACCTATTACAAACCCGCTCAGGATATTTAGATGTCTTATCCTTATGTTCCCTACCCTTGCTGGAGTCTTGGGCACAGGCAACAACGACGAGGAAGATCGACATTGGCAGGTGGTAAATCAGCTGTTAATTGATAGCCATCCCTTCTCTTATACTTGATCTTCACGCTACTCATGTATGAATATTTACTGTATCTCTATTACCATGCTCGCCACAGATTTGACCTGACAAGGGAGTGAAACTTGGGGTGAGACTGAATGTGTCCTGGGAAAACTCCTAAAATCAATAATAAGATACAGTTAAAGGCTAGCTACGTCGCAAGACGATATACTTCTCACTCCGTCGACCCAAACTCGGCGGACGCCACATCGGACTGCTGAACCGTATTTGCTACTCCCTCCGTGTCCAAACATTGCAACTTTTTTGGACTTCAACCCTCTTTCTCCAAACTGGACCTTCGCGAGCATTGGACTGTATAACCATCTTTCAACTAGTGCATTCATGGCCACGAAAAGGCTTCACTCATCACCAGCGGGAGGCGAGTCACCGAAACACAAGAAAACGAAAACAAATGGCCCAGATGTTGATTTGGAGTCTGCAGAGGTGGAAGGATGGACGAAGGTTGAGAAACGGAAGCAGAAGAAATCAAAGAAGGTCGAGTTGAAGTTGGATGTGTGTGTATTCTTCTCTTCCTAGAATCTGATGCTTAGTATGGCAAAACTTACGATATATTCTTCTTAGGCGACACAACCTCGATTTATGTACAACAATGCTGAAATAAACAAGAGGAATCATGCAATTGGAATTGATGTGAGTTATACAAGCCTCGATTTGTTCCAATACCAACAGACGGACAGGAAATCCGTCAACTTGTGGTCCATATCATCGCCGATGCTCCTCCACCGAATTGGTTGCGTATCGACGTAAGGTGTCGTTTTCTCTTGAGATCAGAGCGTCTGCTTAAGAATTCAACTTCCAGAACACCCCACTGATACAAAAATTGGTCGCTCTCCTCATTCCTGGGTTGACGTCCGAAGTTCTATTGCTCCCCCCAATTCCGACCTCCGCGACCGTAAATCCCAATATCCCATTGTCGATACCTCTGTTGCCTAGAACCCCTGATGCAGGTCCTCCACCAAATGTCCCATTCATTGCTGCGACCTTCAGCCATGCGTGCCCGACACGGGCACCAGGAGATCGACATAAAATGCACAGCGTCCTCAGTGCGTTTTTTCACGGACCCATCAGTGGAGAGGAGAGAAATAAGCGAGTAGCTCAAAGACTCCTGTGTACGGGCCTTACATTCGTCTGACGATAAACACTTATATTTCACACAGCAGAAAACGTTAAGAAACAAGACCCGGAGCAGTATATCTTGACCCTGGAGCAGATGCTCGAAAATGAATATCCAATCCCTTCGTACATGGCCGACGTTTTTCAAAAGCCCGCAGGCTGGCTTGAGACACCAGAACCAAGGAAACAGGGTTTGCTTGAAGAAGTCCCCGAAAAAAGCAAAAACGCGTCGAAAGCGAAAATATATTCCATTGATTGTGAAATGGCGAGTGCCTATCGCCATCTAATATATAGATCAGACTAACCCCGAGTTCAGTGTCTAACAGAAGACGGCAAGGAGTTGACAAGGGTCAGCATTGTGGACTATCATTCCGAGGTTGTAATCTACGACCAACTAGTAAAACCGGCCAAGCGTATCACAGACTACTTGACTCGGTATGTCGAACTCTAAAATTATCTATGCCTTCATGTAATTCTTGTTTCAGTTGGTCAGGGATAACAGCAGAAGCTCTCGCACCAGTAACCACAACACTCTCGGAAGTTCAAGCATACGTCATGCGCCTCCTTTCCCCGCCTCCTGTGAATCCGTTCTCAACTTCTGCACCTTCCCCGCCTCCGCCAACGCCCATCCTTCTTGGGCATTCCCTCGAGTCCGATCTCAAGGCACTCAAGATATGTCATCCTCGTTGCATCGACACCGCCTTAATGTACAATCACCCGCGCGGGCGGCCACTCAAGCCAGGTCTCGCATGGCTCACGAAGAAGTGGTGTGGCCGTGAGATTCAGACCCGCGGCGAAGGCGGACACGACCCGGAGGAGGATGCGCGTGCGTGTTTGTCCCTGCTAAAGAAGAAGCTTGAGGCCGGCCCTGGGTTCGGAGAGTTCAAGACTGACATGGAATCTATTTTTGAGCGCATGGGGCGCTCTACGCGTCGTGCGGGAGGCGGAGTGGGTAGTATCAAGAGCGCAGTAGTTGACCATGGTAACCCGTCTGTCATGCATGGTAACAAGGCGAACACATCAATAGGGTGTACAAACGACGCTGAAGTGCTCAAGGGCCTCCTGGAGGTGATACCATCACACCAGTTTGCTTTTGGAAGGTTTATGGCGCTGGCCGATGTCAATGGCTGTATGTACCCCATCCTAACAATCCGTTACAGGAGGAGACTAATAATTTTTACAGGGACAACCCCGAAGTCGGCGCCGGATGCACCCCCTCCCTCCCCTTCTGAGCCACCCACCCCTGAGACCCTCAAATCCATATATGAGGCTTTAAATTCTCAGCTTAAAATGTTGCACTCCTCCCTCCCCCCACGAACCGCACTGGTAATATTTACTGGTCACTCGGATCCTCGTCGTATGGCAGCGCTCAATATCAGAAAAGCGCAGTTCGACAATGCCGTTCGGAATGGCAAGACAGCAGAAGAGATGGGTCCCAATGTACGGTGGACTGCAAGTGATGAACGCGAGCTTGAAGGGGCTGTTGAGTTGGCGAAGAGAGGTTTGCTATTTCTTGGAATCAAGCAGTAGGCGGTGGGAGGAGCAGTCAATGAAATATTAGAATCTTGTTTCTTTTGACATTCAAACTTGCGAGATAAGATTACTGGTACCTGCATTAACGAGGAGCACGTTACCGTTGAGGGGAGGAGAAAAAAGAAATTCCGAGAAAGGTAATGATTTGCGGTCATTTGGCCACAATTTGGGCCATGTCGACTCTTGAGTTGCCGCAACCTGGGAGTTCTCTCTTTACAACCCCCATTTGCACTGATAATGCCTGACGACGTTATAACTCTTCAAGCTCGCCTTGAAAGACGCGAAAGAGTACGCGATTTGATTCACAGAATGAACGCCTTTTAGTAACTATCAATTCCAGACAATCACTGAACTCAAGCTCAAAGTTGTCCAGCTTAAGCTTGACCGCTGTAAAGCACTCAAGAACAAAGAACATAACAGGCTTCCTGAGGCTACATATGACCCGGCTGATTGTGTACAACGGTGCACAGACTGCGCCTTCGAAGTCATTGATGGTTTTTGTGAGGCATGCCAAATGTAATTTCAACGTGCAAAGGCGTGTCGTTTTACTATTTCTTCGTTGTTATACGTGTCTGACTATTCAGCTCTTCACAGACCGATAAAGCAAACCCACACGACTTGGTAGATTCGCTTAAAACTGACATCACATATGACTCAGACCGTGAGCCAACACCGCGCGGCGACACGCCCTTGCCATCGATAGGTCGTGCCTCGCGTTCACTTCCAGGCTATACGCAAACGCAATATACAGCCCTTCTACAGCGTGGGGCGACACGTCTCATGATCCAAACATTCAATCTTGAATTCAGCCAACAATCTGGCATTTTCGCGTGGGCTGACTCCGAGCTGTACGCCGAATTTGCTGGGCCAAAAATGCTCAAAGGAGATTTTTGGAAGATTCAGCTTGGACGGAGGTTTGATCTTGACGAAGATGATCTTGACGGGTCGAGATTCATCGAAGGTCTTCTGGAGGATGCCATTTTGTTTCCTGGAACAGGTAGAAAATGGGAGACCGTAGAGGAAACACCTGGTATCTGGGTTACCAAAACAGTGGATGGGGATGAGGACAGTGACGATGAGGATGAGGACAGTGATGATGAGGATGACGGTGAGGACGACGAAGATGACGAGGACAACCACCCGTTCCCTAATGAAGAACAATATGATGCCTACCTGCTCGCTGCTTTCATCGACGACGGTCCCGTTCTTATTCGTCCTGGTTATGACACTTGTGACGACAATGCCTCAGACGTTGATATGAGCATAGTGGAGGGAGACAACGATGCGGCCGAGTCTTCTGATGTGGACATGACGGAGGATACTGGTGTTGCTATACAGGCCCTCGTCCCCGATGCGATATGGGGGGGCAACAACTCTGATTCAGAGTCTGAGCCAGAAGCGGAAGAACGAAAATATGGCGACGGCGAGACCAAGGAGGCGTCAGAAGTCGAGGGCGGGGTCAATGACTCAGAGACGGAGACAATCGAAACGGATTCTGACTTCGCAGATAGCGACTTTGACGAAGATGAACATATGAGCGGCGACGAGGACGTCATAAAGTCAGTACTGAGTTCTTTACGGCCTCTTCGCCGCTAACCTGCTTCAAGTTCCTCTAGGGCATCGACACATATCTACGGCGCCATCATCATCTGAAGTTTTCAAGATGATTCTAAGTACCAGTCGATTTTATTATTATACTCCCTTTTTTCTACTGCGTGAATTTTGCTCCCTTACGTACTTCGGTCAGGATTCATCGACAATGAAGATAACTACGCGATACTCGACGCGACGCGTTGCGTTTTTATCGATATCACGTGCTTGCATTTTTCACCCTTGAACTTACGACTGACCTCAGCTATCAGACCTTGTCAATGTCATGCTGTCTTCCATGATCTTCTCGGTCATTATTCACTCTGGAAATAACTAGAAAATTCCTATTTTTCTTGACCGCTACCTCGACACGCCTGATCGCAACCTGCGGCACTGCCACGTCTCATCTACTGCGGGAATCGCCCATCAGACAGTGTCAACCGCACGACATTCGACCCCGTACAGCAATCAAATTGAAAATGACTTCAGATTGCACATCTTTGGACGTGTTCACGACGTCGAACACGTATGCGCGCTCTTGACCTGGGCAACGCACCTTTCATCTAAAATCTATAACTACAGTCATCAACAACGCTGCCAAATTATCTAGAATTTCGCCCCTACACCCAAACAGAGGTTTTCCAGTCAACTCGCTGCAAGCCATGTCTATGATTATACGCCGCGTCCTTGATAGGATTTATCCTCGAGGGAGCGAGTACACCGTGACCATCTTGGGGCAGCCCTGGGGTGGTAAAACCACCCTCCTCTACCTGCTCAAACTCGGAAGGGTGGTTCAAACCATCCCCTCCATCGGCTTCAACGTTGAAAATGTGGAGACTCCGACAAAGGACGGGAAGCCTTTGAAATTCACTGGATGGGATATTGGAGGTGGTTGCCGGCCGATCGAGAATACCATCCACCTCTTTGTGCCATTCCTGGCCAAGACCGATGCGATTATATGGGTCGTTGATGCGTCTGTGACCGACAGAGATCATCTGAGGGAGAGCGTCAATGCACTTTCTCATACCCTCAATGACGCCGATCTGGAGCGAGATTCAGATGGCGCGAAAAAGGACTATCCAATTCTAGTGTAAGCAGCCCAGCCCTTTCACAGTAACTTATGTGACTTACCTACTCTACTCAGACTAGCGAATAAGCTGGACTTGCCCAATTTAGTGCCACTTCACGAGATACGCGAAGCTTTTGGACGAGTGTTATCTCGCCGATCTTCGTGCGTGTTTGGTACATCCTTGACGAGCCCCCTGGACAAATCAGGGCTCCCAGAGGCCTTCGATTGGCTTCGCTATGCCCTCGAGAACGCATCGGCAGGAAAAGTGACGCCTGCAGTTCAACTCACTCTCCCTGATCAGCGAGAGCCCACCCAGCTCGCGCAAAAGATAGAATCCTGGGTCGTTCGCGCCGAAAATGAGGGAGACCCCTATCAGTTCCTCAACCAGTTTCAGTCTCTATCTGGCGGATGGAAATTTGTGGGCAGATTTTTATTCGAAGGATGTGATGATGAGCCCTGCTGCGAAGGGGGGAATGGTGCTCCCTGATAAGAAGCCCCTGCCGAATCTTGTTGTACGCGATGCCATCGTCGCCAAGTAGGCTACGGCTCCACAATCAAGAGATATATTATGTACAATAAGAATAGGAGGGGTATGTATGTCTTGTCGAAAGATGGAAATCCGAAGTGGTTCGAGTTCCTTCCGTGAACTTGATATCTATGGATTAGTTTACTCATCTAGAAGGCGGATTAGTGAGCTGACATCTGCTTGGAGCTTGGAGCGTATCTCGCTTACTTGTTAAAGGTCCCATTTCCTCACATCTCCACGCTCGGCGAAGTAGCCCTCCCTCGCTAATGTTTCCGCCCGCTCCCATACGCTATCTGTGGACCCGCGTACAGCACTCTCCCAATTGGCAATCGTCTGTTCGTACTCTATGATCACCATTCTCCGGTCCCCGATCTCTCGTATACGCTGCGCAATGATCGCCGCCGCCTTGTTCTTCGGTGGGACGATTACCACAAAGTACCTCAGGTTCTCGGCCACTTTAAGAATAGACTGCGTGCTCCCCCAGTTCTGTGAGCACACCCCGAAGTGGGTAAGCGAGCGGAACTGTGCATTGGTGCTGGTGGCGGTGTGGCACTCAGGGCCGTCGCCTTTGTTGCGCGCGTGACGCGCCGCCTCCCGCATCTGGAACCAGCTGTAAGGTCCGTCCAGGATCATGAGGTGCGTGAGGGATGATAGGAGGGTGGGCGGGAAGCTGAGTTCGGAGTAGTGCTGGGATTTTAGGGAGAGGTGCCGGATGGATTGGGATCGAATAAACGGGAGGAACATTGTGGGGTTTCGTGAATCCGCCCATACTGCGACGCTCTCCACGTTTTGAGAACATGCTGCGAGTATAGCTTTAGACTGCTGGAGCGTCACGGAGTCACCAATTGCTAGGGACTTTATGAGTGGGTCAAAGAAGGCTCGTGGCTTGGTAGAGATGGTGTCCAGGAGTGCAGCGGCATGTCGCTGGCTACGAACTATGACGCACTCGTACAGGATGGATTCGATCCTGGACCAAGCCAAAGCCAAGTCATTCAGGCACAGCCGATGTCAAAAAAAAAAAGTACATACCAGTTTCGTACATGCCACGCTACAAGGGCGAGCTGGGTCGCAGTTGCGCAGTCTGATCTGGCTGCTATCTCGAAGATCAGACGCTGTAGCTCGTTTGGAAATGTAACAGGTCTTGTCACGGTGCCGTTGTCGCTGAGCATCAAGTTAGAGATTATCGATGGGAAGTTTGGGGTCGAATGGGGTCTCCTTGAAAAGCCAATTAGACTGGGCCCCGGATGGTCGTCGTTTTATTAGCTTGGCCACGGGGGTATTGACGGCACAGTTGTCACACGAGGCAAGGACTTTGACGCTCACACACGTGAGGTCCCATTACCACTGTTCAAATCGTATTTGGTAGGTCAGGGAAGGACCACGGTATACCTGGACTCCGTGACCGGAAGTTGCCTGGTTGTATCCTGTCTAAGTGGCACCTAGAAGGTTGTAAGTATACTCAGAAGTCATAATGGCCAGAAACTTACCAGGATGCAAGGCAGCGAACGTGCATTTGATACCGTCGGTTACCGAGTGGATGAAATATCATCTATGTTTTTATTTATAACGCAACAAAATAACGATCGGTGGCTGTGACGCGTGGTCAGAGTTTCGACAATTCTAGGAAGAGTCATGGAAAATAAAAAGAAATAAAACGACGTCTGCGGATCTAATAATAATTGCTGGAATGAACAAAAAGCCCACAAAAAACATGTTTACTGCGCAGGCAGTGCCTGTCGTGATAGTGTCGTGATCACATGTTGCGGCGTGAGCCGGATCCGGTGCTGCGCAAAGCCAAGAAAAGATTTGCCCCCGTGTCTCCCATGCTTGTGAGAACCCTCAAAACACATACAGAAATATTCCTGGCGACTTAGAGGTGGACATACCTCCTTGCGATGAAATCTGGCTAGAATCTGCCCACAAAAACGCCGTGAAGAGCAGTTGTTTTCTTTCAAATTTCTCGAAATCAGACCTCCATTTGGCAGTATTGTTGCGAACAAGCCTTGAAATTACTCTTGGTACCTCCACCGCTTGTTCCTTGGCTCCCACCTTATTAACTTTCTGTTTTATCATCTTCCAGTCCTTACCGGTCGAAGGCTCCCCCCAACCATGGCCCCGGCCTTCCTTCCCCTCTCGCTTTCCCTATTAACGATCTTTCTTCTCTCTTCATCATCAGCGGCTGAACCGCTCCATTTTTCTATCAATCGTCGTGCTGGACATCGTGACATCGCCTACTACGCTAAAGCTGCGGAGCATCTGCGTGGAAAGTACGGAAAGCAAACAGGCAAACGTCGTCGGGCCACTGCTGGTATCAGCATCGTGAACCAGGTGTGTTGTGTCCTGTCGTATGACCATTCTATTGACTAAACAATGCTTTGTGTAGGATTCAGACTCGAGTTACTTTGCCTCTGTCAACATCGGTACTCCGTGAGTAATCTTGCCGTCTCTTCCTCGCTTGCCTCTAGTGGGATGAGGCATTCTGTGGCCAGCGTTGATCGCAGTCAACGTCCGCTTTCCACTTGTCCAACAACTCCCATGTGCTTCATATCCATCAGGATGGTCACCGTCGCCTGCATCCCATTTTAGACAAAGATTGAGTTCAAGAGCCAATAATAGCCACGCACTAACTACGGCCCTTTTTCTCTTAACAGTGCGCAGCCTTTCAACGTGATCTTGGACACAGGGTCCTCGGACCTGTGGGTTGCAGACTCGAGCTGCACCTCCTGCAGCAGGGATACTCCTGTTTTTGAGAGCTCAGCATCAAGCTCTCTCGTCCTCTCTTCTTCCGGAACCACTATCAAGTATGGTTCCGGTGAGGTTGAGGGGCAAATTGCGTCGGACACCGTGAGCTTGGGGTCGTTCACGGTCAAACAGCAGACATTCCGTGAGTGGCGGTTCCTTGCGCGGAGCACGGAGAAATAATCAAATAACTGATTTGATGAACGGAACAGTGGCTGTCACCGATCTGACAAGCGGACTACTCGACGGCACTGTCTCGGGGATAATGGGGCTCGCCTTCTCTACAATCGCCTCCACACAATCGATACCCTTCTGGCAGACTCTAACTAACGATGGCGAATTCGATAATCCTGAAATGTCCTTCTGGATAACACGCTTCGGAAACGACCCGACCGCAACCACTTTGGAGCCAGGAGGAGTCTTTACTCTGGGTGGCACCAACTCTAGTCTTTACACTGGCAGTATCGAGTTTTTGGATATACCCACTACTCCGAGTTACTGGCTGCTTGAAGTATCAGGTCCGTGCATCGCCTTGATATACTGAAAAAGCGCATTTTTTCTCACCAGAAATCATTTTCTGATCTGCAGCTGTAACCGTGCAAGGAACTAGCGTGGCCATCACCACTGGCTCCGCAGCCTTGGCTGCGATCGACACTGGCACTACCTTGATTGGTGGACCAACCGCCGACGTTGCGACCATCTGGGCCGCCGTCCCGGGCTCGCAAGCCGTTGCTTCAATGGCGGGCTTCTACTCCTTCCGTAAGTCCTGTCGACGACCCCTATCTCAACCCGCGTTCAATGTATTAAATAAACCACTTCACAGCCTGTTCAACGGACGTCACTATTACCATATCCTTCGGTGGCAGTGCATGGCCCATTAATACTGCGGACATGAACCTCGGACAGCTCACCCAAGGCAGCACTCAATGCGTCGGCGCCATTTTCGATCTTGATGAAGGAAGCAGCGTCGGCACGAATTCCGGGAATCCCAACTGGGTCGTAGGCGATACCTTCCTTGTGCGTCGTCATTCCGCTTCTTCTTCCCTGCCTAAAAAGGCTGCCGCGACGGTTTTTTTAAAAAATTGATGAATGTTAATCCCTTGCCTTACCAGAAAAACGTGTACTCGGTGTTCCGATCCAGCCCGGCATCTGTTGGATTCGCTCAACTTTCTGCTGCGGCCGGGGGCTCAGGTGCGGCGCCCTCTTCTTCTTCAACGGGTTCGTCAACCGACCCTGTACTTACAACTTCGTCTATACCCGATACTACTTCTACTTCTGTTATACCTGTTGTCGTCACCGTAACGACCACAGGCACTCCGAGTTCGACGGCCTCTACTGCTTCCACCTCGTCGGGAAGCAGCTCGAGCACGACCCAGAGTAGTGAGTGCATCCTCACGATTTCCTCTGGATACATTAGCTGATCGTTGAATGATTCAAGGTGGAAGCTCGCCGACCAGGGCATTCGCGGCTACCGCCTTATTGTCTGCGGTAGCAGCTGTGTTAGCTGTACGCCTGCTGTAATCTATCATTGGAAACGCTGCTACAACGACGGATGATCTTATAATGATCTCATACCCGGACAGCACTACATCACCGGATTATAGAACTGCACTTACCTACTGATCTTTCTCGGAGGTTTTATGTATTACTAATCAATCGTCAGAAATGATTGTCTATTCTATGCGCCGGTACGGATCGGCTACATCTAAGTACAGAGACGAAAATAATGATGGCGCTGATCTTTCTAAATCATTCTCAATTAGCTGCAGTAAGCACCAAGCTCTCTAGTGAGTTTCTTTCAGTTCTGTCCTTGGGGAGTTTCAGAGCCATAACGTCATTCTTTCCAGGATTCTAGGATCAATATCATAATGCTCGCAAAAGCGATATCCCACCAGCAAATCATGATGGGATTCATCAGCGTTTAGCCCCAGCTAGGCTAAGAAAGAAAGCTAGAACCCGATGCATCATGCTGCACCGTATGGTATTGATGCATGAAAGCTTCAACCGGCCGTCGATAACAAGGATTATCTAACCCAGTCGTAACTCATGTGGTATGGATCGGATATTTTCCATCTTGGATTCACAGAGGCGAAAACAATGATGGTGCTGATCCCTCTTCGCTCAATTAGTTGCAGTAAGCACAAACTCTCTATACTTTCTTCCAATTCTGTCTCTGTTTTGGGGAGGGTTAGAGCCATAACGTCATCCTTTCAGTATCAAAATGCTCGCAAAAGCGATATCCCACCAGTATCATGATGTGATATGGATGTTTAAAGCTGTAGACGCGATGTCTGCTGAGAGCTTGAAAGTTGAACCAGCCTATATTCACAAGCGAAAAGAAGTTCTGCGGTCATCACTGATCCTTTAGACTCGGTCCAATTTTGCTGATGAACACATGGTTTCTGGAATGCAGACACGGTATAAAAGGACCCAGCGGGTGAATCATGAACGGCACACCTAGCTGGTCTAGCGCGTCCTCGATCTCGCACGTCTTCGTACACTTCTCTCCGCCTTTTCACTTCGTAAGCCTTCACTTTTCTTCAGGAGTACCTCTTGGTTGAGCGAAGGCGAACAGACGTTTTACCTCCTTCGACCCCGTTAATCCAAGTAAATATTCCATCCTCGTGTTCTGCAATAATCAAGACTTATTGGTTGTCAGGACAAAAAGCATAATAATGCGTTTCTCCACCATCGTTGCCGTTTCCGTCGTTTCTGCTGGTGCCGCCCTTGCGTAAGCAGCCCAACCTCAGTTCAATCATTCTACTGAACTAACTGTACTCGAACTAGGCTCCCTTCCTTCGCTGAGCAGGGCTCATATCGAAGCCTATCCCGGCGACAACATTATCCGACCCCTCCACCGAGCCCGCACCAGAACCCACACGGCGCTGTTGTTAACGCCCCAATCCCTCACAACCCGAATGGTAATCATCCTGCTGTTACTCGCATCCCGACCCCTCCGCCTGAACAGCACAGGGATCCCCGTATGGAAGTGCACAACATAATTAACCATCCTCGTCAGCTACCGACCCCTCCACACTCGCCTGGTGCTGTTCAGCACCCTCATCCTAACCAGGGTGCTGGTAATAATCATGTTGTTCGCCCCCCGACTCCTCCCCCTGAGCAGATGCAGTTACACAACATACTCAACCACGATCACGGTGCCCAAGCCAATCACGGTGCCCAAGCCAATCGCCCTCCTCAGCATCCCCATATGCAGGTGCACAACCTACTTAATCGTCGTCGTGAAGATTTGGAGTTGTTGGTTCGGGATATTGTTGAGAGGTATTACGAGAATCTATGAAAGCAAGAAGTTGTTAGACATGTACTTGGATCCATGGCCTATTAGTATCAATAAAAGTATATTATGGTCATCACGGCTGCCATTAAGATGAACGACATACAATTCTCCAGGTCATATGGGAGACCGAATTTGTGACTTGTCGCTACTAAATGCCGTAGTTATCTGACGCGCACGTACTGCTCCTGCTCGAGATGTTCAACGCTAACGGTGATTTAACCGCGTGGGGCGTAGGAATGTCACAGGACAGCTTGGGAATGCAAGTCCAGAAGCATCTTCGGCATGAATTCCGAAGACGCGGTCAGATAGCTCGCATATAGCGGATTGCATAGGAGTTTGATACCTAGATAAAAGATGGGTGAAAGTCACACCAGCGGAAAAGACTACAAGACGGCTTACATTGGAGCCTCTGATCGCAGGAATGCATCGTGGTCATAAAATCTTTCCAACTGGTCAGAATTCCAGCTATCGACGGTTGCTTGTCCCGCTCGTTCCGCAAAATGGAGATCATTGATCGATTGTGGGTCCTTGGGATGGTCATAATACGAGCTAACCCAGGCCAGGAAGCTGTACGTCACATCCTTGGGTGTTTTATTTGCATTAAAACTAGACAAGGGTTCATGAATTTTGGATAGGTCAGTATCAGCAGGAAGCTTCCATCCAAACGCGAAAAGGGTCGCATCTGTACGCATTCAGAGAGATGAATCCGGCAAAGGGAGAGAACTCACCGTAGATGATCAAGTCTTTCACATACGCTTCTAATTTTGCATACGACTCAGGAGGTAAAAGGCTCCTATCGGAAAACAACGATATCGCAGTGGTATTCCCCAATGACCACCCCATGATAGCGAACCCGCCCATTTTGCGGTCAGTGCTTATTCTGGGGACATTGTGTAGTTCAATGAACAGCTGTAGGAATTGTGCGAGCTGGATCCCGAGACGATCCAAGAAAATCTTGCGACCCTGTGTGAGATCGTTTAATTCATCTTCGCTATACTTTGTGGATCCAGCATAATCTCTACGGTTCCAGATCACAGTGCGTAAGTTCAAGATGTGGGCATAATCATGTAGCTTTTCCAGATTGTCTGTCATGATTGATGTGGATAAGCTGCCTAACCTGCTGAATGTCAAAACTTACGACCGTTGACCCCACTACCATGGAGGATGATGACGGTTGTATAGTTGACGGAGTTAGGAGGGGCACCGCTGTCGCTATAGAAAATATCAATGCCATCCGGAAGGTGAGCAGTGTCGGTAGTGACTGGAACACTAGACATAGTTGTGGGAGATAGCAGAGTAAATGTCCACGTATGACATCTGCTCGGGGGTGTTCGGCCCGCTCGCTACTTCATATATCTCACTAGCGACGTCATCAAAGGCAGCCGTGGTATGTATTACAGGCATCGGGTATCTTGCAACATTGAGGATATCAGCCGCAATAGCAAGATTCGATATGGAACGGACGAACAATGCAATAAATAATCGTTAAAATGACGGTAATTATACTCTTGTGTTCCTTCCACTTCCCGATATTCTTACAATCCTCTAGGGATTTACCCGTGTATGTCGGCTACGCCCCAGCTCTTTGGAGACGTAATGCCAGATATAGTGCGACCACCCTTCCATGACGCCCGCACCTGTCATAATGTGGAGGCAGTCACTGGTGGTATGCTACGGAAGGAGGCTTAGACGATCATGGACCATGCTGATATGAGGTGTCACGTACTGCATCAGGTCGTAGGCGCCCAGGTCGCTCAATAGCAAGGTAGTGTAAGTCAGGGTATTGTTCAGGTATGTCGGTCAGTATGCTCTGTGAACGTCATTGTTAAGTAACGAAGAGCGTTCAAAGTCGACGTACGAACCTCGAATACCTCATTATATCTCCAGATGCTTCCCCAATTATAAGAATAACTTCCCTCAGGGTAGATCTCCTTCCATGGATTCCTGATGTTATGACAATTGTCATGTCCAGGTAGATACGCGCGAACTAGAACCTGTCTCTTCCGTGCGCCACGATCCTTCCTTGAGGCTTCGAGCAACGCGCTCTGTACGTCAGTCGCCCATTTACGCATTGCGTGGCCGAAGAAATCGATCACGCCATCAATGCCATGTTTAGCACCCTCGAACGGCGCGGGTGCGTCCTGTCCATAGCCTCCAAAGAGTGTTGTCGTCCAATGACCAGCGGTGCTGACAACCAGTGTGCTATAACCGCCCTCAAAGAACATTGGCATGTACTCTGTTGGGCTCATTGACCAGGTTGCTTCCTCCGAGAATAACGAAAAAGATTCGTTGGCATTGGGATGCAGAGTTTTATGATATTGTATAAGCTCCTCTTGGGTTGAAAGAAGATCGATGCGCCTGAAGGTCACCAATGGTGTTTTGGCGACGTCGAATCCAGAGGGAATAAATAGCTCTTTGACGAGAGGCGATTCGGGATTAAGGTAGAGATTCTGCGGCCAGGCACGGTCGAAGTTTGTGTTCGGGGTGTAGGTTGGGGTAGCGATTACGTGTGGGTATAGAATGCAGGATAATGAGAAGAAGTGACCTTCGGTAATTGAGTCACCTAGCAAGAACCATCCTCCCTGCTCGACGAGGTCCCGCACTATCTTCTCCTTGCTAAGTTCTTCAAGGCCTTCACAGCCGTCCTTTGAACCAACGGTCCATCTGTATGACTGTGCATCAGGGAACCTGCCCCAATGACCCTCGTCATTTGTAGCAAGATGCCAGTCAAACTCGCGTGAGCTGGCGCATCCCTCGAATCCCGAAAACTCGAGCGCCTGTAGTTTGTCCGTCATATTGGAGACACTTGTGCGGTATTGTGGGCCGGTCCAGCGCCCATTTGCATATGCTCTAGGTGGGCACCGCCCAGGTATCGGGTCAAAATTGAATCCTGGGTTGATGTTACGGAAGGGTATTGATGAGAGGAAGCTCGGCTTGTTGTAAAGATAGATCAAGAGAAGAAAGGTGCACGTCGATCCTAATAACAGGACCTTCAACGACCATGACCGGGGATTCAAGCCCATTGTCGTCTTCACTCGAGCTCACTGTCAGAGCTCTGGTTGAAGGATGTGCCCAACCAGTGGAGTCGTGGAAAATCAAATGAAAGCTTCTGATCGCTGCCGTTGATCTCAAATGACCGGCTGCGACCTACAGAATTGAAAATTTCCTGTTCGACCCTGCCAAGAAAACAGGGCCTATATATACATTGTACAACATACCTATGTTGGATGCATAGCGCAGATACATGATTTTGAACACAAAATGCAGGCAAGTAGTTATAAAATTCGTGTCTGATATGATAAGTTACGGGAACGCCGAGAGAACAAATGTGCGATATGCACTGAGTTATGAAGTGGCAGACATAATCGGATGGACGTGAAATCTTCTCAGAATCGTGCAAATGACAGCGCGAAGGAGCCAGGTATTCGACATTCGACAGCACGAGCGAGTCAAGTGCGCACGGTGTGATTGACTATTTCACAACTTCCTCGGGAATCGGCTGGAGTCGTGTTAAGGATGATGACGGGAACCAGCGAAGTGGTGCTTGGATGCAGTGGAGGAATAGGAAGACGAAGAAACGAGCGCTTCGTTGAGGCCGATGGTTGGGATTATCTACCCGGGGACGGTGACAGTGCCGAGGCAGTGCGGATCGACAGGCCGCTGCTTCTTGCACGCTGCTTCCTGCACGCTGCTTCCCCTCCACTTGTTCCCTTCAAGGGACTGCTCGACGTCCTGCACTCTCACGTCTCGTACTTTTTCTCGTACCGTTTGACCATGCGGGCGACTACAGCAACTGGCTTGTCAACGTGGTCGTACATTTCCTCCGTGGCGTCTACGAACCGGGCCTTAGCGTTTGAGTGAGAGCGCCCGCTCTAGATGTTCAACATACTTGATTATGTCTGACGCCTGGAGACGCCAGGGAAAAGCATGTCGTTAACTGAGAGGTCGACGGGTAGGGGCGACATTGTGCAAATCTGTCTTCCGATACTATAAGCGTTCGATGACTATGGGTGCATCTCGCTGGCTAAGAGGAGTACAGCCTTGCGGAAATGTGTGGTGCTCATCACTGAGGGCGGGCCTTGTGGTATATCTGCAAGGGAATAGGACTAATGTCACACAAGAATGGAGTACATTGGCAACGTACTTTTAGTGATTTGGTGCAAGTAAGTGATAAGAAACCCATTCTTGATGAAGTCGCCGCGCACCAGTAAGCCAATTGCAGATGAAAGAGATGAGATAAACGAAAACAGCACAAGGCATTCACAGGGATCTTCGTAAGTCCAGACGAGCTCCTGGAAACTTGGTTGCAAGAACATTTGCTCTATACCCTTAGCGCGACGTCGGTGCTGCAGAGCACATGCATAGGGCGGATTCAGGACCAACTGTCGCAAATCTCTGCCATTTTTTTCAGAATGAAACGTCTCTTACATAAGACCCTCTACTTACCTCACGGTAGCGGAAATATTTCAGTATCCGGTATCAGTATTTTCCAGGGACATGCCACCAACCAAATCTCCTGACCATGACACACCTGCGGACGAGCAAATAAGTATCAAGATCAAGGCTCTTCAAGTTCGCCGACAACAGAGAGGTATTTCTGTATATTTTCATCTACTGTACCAGTCCAGCTTGTACCTTCCATCTGACAGGCTTTCCAGGATACTGAAGCACGCGTCGCAGCAAGGATATCATTGACAACGTCTGGATTAAGCAATAGTGTGCGTCTACCAGAGGGAGCATTACTGATGCTCGTCATAGGGATCTGGAGCCTTGATTGTGCGGAGGGGCTGTGGTTGTCGGTGTGCTCGTTTGGTGGGCTGGACAGCTTCCGGATTAATGAGCCAGACGAGTTGTCGATCACGCCATCAGAAGAGACCCAGTCTTGCCAACGGCCGTCACCGGAGTCAGGATAAAGGGGTTGGAATGGGTGAAACCCACGGACGCGCATTTCGTGGATAATGAATAGGGAGGGGAACGGTGCGAGTCGGTCATTGATATCAAGGGCGACAGCCTTGCCGTGGAACTTGCATAAGAGGGGTTATTGGAGTAATTGATGAACACAAATTTCCCCATCTGTTTTCTGTGAACGCTTGGATAAAGGAAAAGGCAAATTAAACTCACTTTGGGGACGAAACGTATGAAGAAATCATACGCCTTGAAGGCGAGATGATGATTAGCACACATAAGCAGGCCATTGCGTGGTTCATGTCGGGGGTGATTTTTAGCATGCGACGGGATATAACTTCGGGTCTTGAGATCGGACCACTATCTCTTACTTTAGCCACAGAGATCTCAGAGAACTATTCGACTTACCACTTGTGGCCATGCTTCCATAATAACGCGACAATGTTCGACTGCATAGTCCTCACTGTATCCGCATACCACACAGTCCAAGGAAGACGTCTCGTTCATCTATCCCAGTATCGAATCCGTAGTTGTTGACTTTGAATCCGACGCAGCGCGTTCTTCCTAACCTGTGGGTGGCTCATTCGATGGGAGAGGAAAGGGAAACATGGGCAGAGGCGCCATATCGGAGGAGCGTAGATAGGCGGTCAGTACAGATAGAAACACTCAGGGAGAGACACCAACGCCTGAGACAACATTGGGCCCTTTATCTTTGTTCAAGTTTGTCCCTGCGCCACTCACTCGCTTCACGCGGCTTCAGAACAGAGTTCAGAACATTCTTGAATCAAATTTTTCGTGAATTCCATGGATTTAGTGGAGTATTCGCCTCAACTTTAGAGCTGATTTTTCACTAATAGTAAAAGCGGCAAAAGTTGAGTTGAGCTGATCTAAACCGAGTGGAACGGCGACAACAGTGGACAGTTGTTACAAGGCATAGTAACCAAGAACCGTGTCCTCGATCATCACAGCGCAGAAGAGAACTCTATCGAATTGTTTTAAATTTCATCGAACATGTACAAGCGGGAGTAGTGTGCTATTGAACAATGTTAGCCGCGTCAATTATATGAACAGCTCTTGACTCGATGAATGAATAATTTGCATTTCTCATGTAAACATGAGCAGGAATGGATTGATACAGTACAAACGTACATGGTATGTAAGTAATAGTTCTTATGCACTGACGACAAGATAGGCGGACGTCGAGGAAATAAAGCACACACAGCAGTACAATACAACAGGGAGCACCCTTTCTTTCCCATCCCATCCCTCACTCGAACTCCGACTTCTCTGGGGCATCGAATCCCTCTACAGCGGCATTCCACTTCCACCGCCCCTCACTAAATCCAATTGCTGTATCCTCCAGCACAATTTCGTTACGTTTCTGAACGTATACCTAGTCAGAAGGGGGACGGTCAGGGTAAAGCTAGAAAAGCGGCAAGAATTTGGGAATGTACCGTCTTATCAGTCACCTTCTGTCGCAGCGAAGGGATCTGGTCAGCCTCAAGAGGCTGCTCAAGCAACTCCGAAAGATCCTCAACGGCCTTCTCCAAATCCCTATATCAGATACACCAAACTCAGCATACGAACGAATCCTCAGGTCCAAGAGGATCTTGTGAGCAGGTACATACCGCTGATTATCCTCGAAGATCTCCTTGTGGTTATTCTTGGCGAGGTAATACGCCATCGCATATGTCCACTTGAGGGTCATGCGGCACTTCTCCACCTCCTC
Source organism: Tephrocybe sp. 10521TJB (assembly GCA_018221635.1). NCBI lineage: Eukaryota > Fungi > Basidiomycota > Agaricomycetes > Agaricales > Lyophyllaceae > Tephrocybe > Tephrocybe sp. 10521TJB. The sequence continues at coordinate 15,876 of JABAJS010000097.1, read as the reverse complement.
GACAGCCTTCTTCATGAACTGCACTTCGATCCACGTGAGCGCGGACGTGATCTGCATGTCCTCCATCTTCTTCTCGGTCTTGGCGTAGAGTTCGATGGAGAGCTTAGCGGATTGTTCGTGGTTCGCCCAACGGTTATAGTACTGCATAAAGTCAGTCGGTCGGTGGATGTGGAAAGAGAGGTAAGGGACGAACGTGGAGGTAGCGCTCGAGGGATGCACGACTCCTGCTCTGTGCGTCGCGCGCTTCAAGCCCGCCTTTCTCGTCAAAGCGATTACACGAGTACCATGCGGTCCCATGCTCTTGCCACGGACCCATGCATACCCAGCAAAACTCGTGTTTGCACTTCTTGCATGTCATATGACTTTAACCCGGTATCAGCAACCCATATCCAAACTCCTAAAGAAAGAGGGACAGCGACGTACTTGCATCCCCCGTTCTTCTCGATGGTGCTCTGGCACTTGGGGCATTCCTTCGTGTTGCTCTTGATCCAGTTCGCGGTCTCGCTGTCGTCTCGGCACTTCTTCAGCCACATCTTCGCGACGGCGCACACAACGGGGCGGTGATCACTTTCCACAGGGCACCCGAAGCAGAACTTGTGTTCCTTGCCCGCCAAGCTGCCCTCGCTCTGAGTCGTGCTTTGGCTCTCGCCGCCAATGCCTCGTGCACCGCACGAGACGATCGGGACCATGGTAACGAGGCTCTCCTTGCCTGCAGCTGAGGGGCACGAGACCGTGTTGGTACAGGACGGGTAGGGGCAGTACTTGAGGTTTGAGTTTGACGCGACAAAGTGACGTACGAGAAGCTCCTGAAAGCGTGCCCAGGTCGATAGGTTTTCCGCGCTATCTGTGTCGGGTGCGGGGTCCTCGACGAGGAGGCCGCGGATGAAGGGATCAGGGGCGACAAGCGCACATCCCTCAGCCATGCATCTGACGCTGTGCTCGGCCTCGTCGTTGATCTTGGAGGCGAAGTACGCTGTCCAACAGCCCGAGCAGAAGGGGTGGTCGCAGTCGAGGGAGAGCGGCTTGAGGTCGGGGGAATCGTCGAAGCAGATCGGGCAGACGAAGGGCGTGGACTTGGAGGCTTTGGTGGATTTGGCGAAGGCGGGGGCGGTGGATGACTGTTTGGGCGATTTGACGAGGCCGAGGAGTTTACTGGAGGAGCGGGTCGGGCGTCTAGTGCTGGACTGCGGGCCGCTGCTGGAGGAGGGATAGGATCTGACAGGGGCTGCTTGTGCTGTGGGCTCTTCAATCGCTACGCCGGCAGCGACGAGCATCTTGGACGGGTTGTCCATATACTTCTCAATCAAGCGCTCTTTGTTCCAAGACATATATCTCAGAAGAAGTGCTGCAGTGCTTTCCTGTTTCCACGCTCAGTATCTTCACAAAATCGCCTTAGGATACACTCACGTCGACGCCAAAGATGCCGCATATGTGGTCTATGTCGTCCTGCATGCGCTTCTCGACAGCATTCTGGCTTAGTGATTCATAGTCAATCTCGTACGACTTGCGTTTGCTCTTCGGGGCAATTTTAAAGTCATCCGCATAGTTGTACATATCTGTATCCTCTTCGTCGTCTGCATACACGTCGTTAACACGCACACGCGGGGGCCAGACGGGACATCGTCTGACCTTGAGTGCCGTCTATCATCTCCTCATCGTCTGAATCTACGTAGTAGTTCTCATCGTCGTCGGATAATTCGTAGTCGGAGGACATCGTGGACGTAGTGGTGTGAAGTGGCAGTGGTCGATGTGAGGGGCAGGCGCTGAAGCGTGGTGGAGGTCAAGCTGACTGGATCTCCCGTTTGAAGATAAAGCCGATGTCACGTGATCATACGCGAAAGCGGTGGCGCTCGGACAACGAAGAAAAAACTATCCATATCAAAATGGGAGTGTGGGCGATACAATAAGATGATCATAGTGCGACCTACAAAGAGGAGGAAGTTGGTAATGGGAACAATCCTTCTAGTGCGTTTATATGTGCAGTTGAATGCGGAACAAGGGATTCAGGGCAAGCTTGTACTTGAGCTTGAACGAGAATACAAAATTTAAACTGGATAGTCGTTCAGAAGGCGATTATATAGACCATGTGGATAAGGGTATGTAATTAGAGAACAGATAGGCTATTCCACGAGATCCCCTATTTTTCTTTCACAATCAGACTATCACAAAGAAAGGCTGGCAACTGAGAATTAATATAAGCGCCACTACATACAAGGAAACCATTCTTTACAAGTCTTACGCAAGTCCACTCTCGTGAAATTAATCGATTCCTCCAATATCTACCAGTTGTCTGACGCAAGATCTAATCAATAGATAACGCCTATAACCGACATCTCAAACACATGTATACACTGCCCCAAAAATATACCGCTTGGCGCCAAATCGGGCTTGATGTAATATTGGACTTGAGGATGGCATGCAGCTTGTTTCTGCCTCCTGCCATCATCATCTCAGACAATTTTGTCTCGCCCACCGCTCAACTATAATCATTTCCTGGCATTTCCTGTTTCATACTCGGATTCTTTACGGGCTGGCGTACTCATGGATGAAGAATAACGGGACTTTCGGAGCCTTGGGGTCGAACTTGGGGTAGGTAGGGCTGTTTGGATCGAGGATCCACACATGAAGTTTATGTGTGGCCCAAAAGTTGTGTATTGGGTGTGTACTTGAGCCAGGCAGATGTTGACCACTCAAGACGGTGTCCTATTATTCCCGTTTCAGTGCTACGGGGCCGCAGCCTCAGTCATCCTAATAAAGGTTCCTCTTTGAGCGCTTGTGCTTGTTTAATTTTCTCCTCATGTTCTTTACCCTTCCTGATGTTTTTTGTGTTCACTGGGACTGTTGAGGTCCTCGAACCATACTTGTAGAGCGTCTGATGTTCGCTCGCCTCTATCATGTCCTTGGTGTTCTATCGCCGTATATCTCCCCCGCCTTGTCTGTCTCACTAGTCCTTCTCTTTCTTTAGATTCATCTCTAGATCACGGCGTGGCGAAGATTTCACAGTTGGGCAAGCAAACTCTTAATGGTCTGGCTCTTATATCTTGTATCTTGGCTATGGCTACGGCGACGGGGTCATGTCCTCGCTATATACGCCCTCCATCAATTTTCTTGCCTGGAGGACAACTGCGGAAATGTTTAGGACCTGCCGGCATGACATCCAACCGCGGACCTTTGGCGGCTTAGCTCAGAGACCCATATTGGGTATAGTCGAGTGGAATCTCGAGTCGGTGGACAAGTATTTCTATTAATTTGGCACATGCGATAATTTTTTTACGCTGTCAGCAGTATGTCCGTCCTCTTTTTTTTTTTAAGTCCCACGCAAATTTTTTCGACACTGGCGACTACATGATAGGGGCCAGGGCAAAAAGAATTTGGACTCAGATAGCGATCCTCTACAATTTTTTTGCTGGTGACTCCACTCTTGAAATGGATCTTGCACTCTATTGGACGTCCCCTTCAACTCCAGGCCTGAAAAGCTGATGCGCCCATTACCCGATGGTTTCTCACATGACCTCGTCGCGTCGGACGCGTTTGATGATTGCGGAGCTGAGAAATTTTATCTCCGCCCGAAAACGCGTTTACTGTCCATACCGTGTATATCCACGTGACATTTGTCTTATCACCCCAACCTCCATGTCAAACACCTTACCGCCCCTCGCCATTCCCCCGCTGCACAGAAGAACACACAGCTCGGACTCTAATATTTCCATCCCACCTATTTCGAGCTGGTCAGATGCACGGCGCGCCGTCTCAACCCTCTCCTCGTCGCCTCCTCGGTCGTCGTCCCCACCCATGACGCCGTACTCTTCAAGTAGCCATAATTATGCATTAATTCGCTCTAGCCCCGCTTTCGGAGCAGAATTAACGAGGCATGCTCTGGTGGACGACTTCGAAGATTTGACGACAACTTGGCACGGTCGAGCAAAGACACACATACAACCGCATCTTCCTGGCATCAAATCGTTATTTGTTGACCCCGAACCTACTGCAATTGCTGCGCGTCCAGTCGTGTCACCCGGTCCATTTCAGCAAACCCGCAGCACTCAATATCGTTATAACACTGCTCGTGATGCACGATCGTCATATTTTCCCGTTTTCGTTGACAGCGAAGATGAAGAACAGGAAGATGATAGTGAGGGCATCAGCCTAGTAGAAAAAGACGTTTGGGCGACTTCCTTCAGAGTCTCCGCTGAGCGTGGGCAATGGCGATACGAGCCCCCTCGCCTACCTATCATTGCTCGTCCAACAATTCACCGGCAGTCCGTTCCCACTACCTCCCCGCCCCCACTATCTGCCCTCAAACTTCAAGCAAGGACCATCTCTGAGCCCGCGCCTTCAACGGGCCGGGCTACACCTTCGTTGTCAGATTCGCACGAGGAAGGACAGAGCACGAGTGACCCCTCCGAAGTTCCCTCGACGGCCAATGACGATGAAGTAGAACTTGCTTGCGTATCGTCCTCGGATCGACTGGGCTCCCCGACACATGGCATTCCTGCCAGTTTGCCGTCCCTGGTTAGTGATAGGGAAAGTATGGATCCGGAAGAGTATACGTACCCTTACCCGTCGTCGCCACTCCCTCCGTCCTCCCCGCCACTGTCGTCCTCTGTTCCGGCATCTCCGATGATGCGTTCAATTTCCCCCTTGTCATTTGCGCCGTCTTCGCCCCATCTTCCTCCGTCATCACCCCTGTCGTTTCTGGACTCGTTGCCCCCTTCGGGAGATATCGAAGATATTGATATGGATGTGCAAACTGACGACGAGGCGGATACGGTCCCCGCGCCCGCAATGCAGTCAAATCCCGGGCCGTCTAACAATGAGGTAAATACCATTTCACTCGTCCCATTAACCCTGCTCATGTCCGTCGTTTACTCGCTTCAAGCCGGAACTTATGCTCGCTCCTCGTTCCCAAGAAGCGCGACAAGATCCGAATGCACAGGCTTCGTCCTCATCTGAACCTCCCCCCCTCACTCCACATCGCTTGCCCGGCGCCACTGACATCCAAACGGCCCTTCGGGCTTCTACCCACCAAAGTTCTGTCATGGACGCCGCCGTTCGGAAGCGCTCGATATCTCCTGTGGTGGTTGCGATGAGCACGGAGAGAAACAGTGTAAAGTTTCCACGTGGAGCTGTCTCTGATATTGCCGTTATTCCTGCTGCGGAGAATATGGAGGTAGTTGTCGACGGCCCAATTACGGTTTCTGCACCAGAAACATCCCAGATTTCGCGAGTGAAGGGCAAGGGTAAGGAACAGGTTGGTGACGGGGAACTGGAGGCACTGAGAACTAAAGATGAGAATGGGATGGTGGATGTGAAAGCGGCGGGCCCGAGTGTGTTGAAAGAGAAGAGGAAAAAGGATGGTGATATTGAGTGGGATGGACCGTCGCGGAAGAAGCCGAAGATGAGTGTGTCAAAGGAGAGATATGCGTCTGCATCCGGTGTGCGGACGATTTCAGAATCGGAGAAAGAGAAGAAGAAAGCGAGGAAGGAGGCTAAAAGGCAACTTGGCGATGAGGAAAAAGATGAGAACAAGCCAGCGGTGAAGGTTAAAAGGCAGAAGAAGAGCGATGGCGATGTGTCACAAAAGCGGTCAAATCGCCCCAATCCCGCCACGGCCACCGTCTCCTCGACATCCCCATCCATCCTAACGCACGAATCAAAATCACACTCACACTCACAAGTGCCAATTTCGAACCTCATTCCCTCCAACGAGCCTGAGCCTAAACCCAAACCCAAACCCACACAAACGTCGAAGGACCCAGAGACGCAGGCGCTCGATGCGGAGATTTGCGGGATGCTAATTGAGACAATGGCGTTATCACGTGCGTCGTGTCTCCCCGCGTCATCACTCTACAAAAGCGCGATGCAATGCCGCCCTGCACTTGAGGCGCAGCGCAGCGAGAAAGAGTGGATGGAGATCATCGAGCGGGTATTGAATGAGGGTGAGGCGTCGAGAGGGGGGAGTGGAGTGTTTGGGAAGGTGGAGAGTAGTTTCAAGGTGTGTTTCGTTGCACTGTCTTTATTCCGCTTATCATTCATCATGGTGTTCCTTGCTTTGTAGGACGACTCGGGCCGCCCGTTGGAGGCGCAGTGGTTCTACGTCCCGGAACTGGACGAGGACCAGGAACGCGCAACGCTCATTCGCAGTATGATGCCCCGCCCTGGGAAGCGGAGCGAAACGAAGAAGTACAAGCAGTATTATTACCGTCCTTTGGCGAAGATTACTCGATGGGACCCTGAAGACGATCTTTAGGCCTTGGTCTTCGATCTTCAATTCATTGCATTTTCGAGTTCTTGACACCGATGCTGGACAACTTGTTGCCAATAGTCTCCTTTCTTTCAATTCGCTCTATTACTAATTAGTCTATTATTGATATTTATAATGTTCCAGGTATTCATGACGCCGCTAACGTTGCTCAATAGCAAACTACTCCCACTTGTACATGTTCGATGAAATTCAAAACAATCTATCAGAGTTCTCTTCTGCGCTGTGATGATAGCCTATGCCTGTGGACAGTTATGTCGAAACGAAAAATCATCTTTGTTGACTCCAAGAAATCCATGGAGTTCACGAAGTTGGCAATTCAGAAATGTTCTTATGAAGCGATTGAGTGGCGCAGCAGGGTCAAGCAAAGACAAACCAATGCCGTCACAGGCACTTGGTATCTCTGCTCCCTGAGTCTCATTTGTATCAACCGTCGTCTACGCTCCTCGCACCATGGCGCCTCTGCCCACGTTTACGCTTCCTCTCCCATCAAATGGGCCACCCACTGGATACGGTTGGGAAGGACACGATACATCGAATTTATCAACAACTACGGCATTCAACATATTGAGATAAATCATCGAGACGTCTTCCTTGGAGAGCGTCGATGTGTGGTATGCGGGTACGAAGTGAGCTATGCAGTCCAGCATTGCCATGTTATTATGGATTCAGAAACTGTAAGTTGAATAGCTCTCTGGGATCTCGCCGGCTAAAGTAAGAGATACTCGTCCGATCTCAAGACCCAAGGTTGGGTCCCATCGCAGGCTAAAGAGCACCCCGACACGAACCACGCAATGGCTTGCTTATGTGTCCTAATCATCATTACGTCTTCGATGCGTATTATTTCTTTATACGTTTTGTCCCCGATGTGAGTTTAATTCGTCTTTTCCTCTGGCCAAGATTCACAGGAAACAGATACAGAAGTTTGTGTTCATCAATTACTCCAATGAGTCCAGTCTTGCAGAATTCCACGGCAAAGCTGTCGCCCTTAATATCAAGGACCGATATGCACCGTTCCCCTCCCTATTCATCCTCCACGAAATGCGCGTCCGTGGGTTTCACCCATTCCAACCCATTGATTATGGTGGCAGTGAGGGCGGTTGGCAAGATTGGATCTATTTGGATGGCGTATTCGATGACTCGTCAGGCTCATTCAAGTGGGACAGGCTACCAAACAACGTAACAGCCAATCACGACTCCAGTTAAACCCTATGATGACGCGGACGAGCGACCGTGATTGTTCCTCTGGTGGACGCAGATTATTGCTGAATGCAGATATTGCTGATATCCTCTCTGCAACGCGTGCTTCATCCTGGAAAGCCTGTCAGGTGGAAGGTACAAGCTGGACTGGGCACAGAAATGAAAATATACATAAATATCTCTCTGCCGTCGGTGGATAAGGGCCTTGATATTGATAAGTATTAGTATTTGCTCATCAGGCCTGTGCTATGGTCGGAGCAGGCTCTCCTATGTAGACGTCAAGGCCCGGCCCATAGAAACACGGAGAAAGTGTACAATTACTTTGACAAGGCGGTCGCTATAAGTATTGAAGGGCTCAAAAGGCTCTCATCACTCTATTTTTTTTAGGTGTTTAGATATGGGTTTCTGCTATGGGGTATTGAAGTCATATATGACATGCAAGAAGGGCAAACACGCGTTTCATGATCTCGTGGCAAGAGCATGGGACCGCGTGGTTTCTCGTGCAATCGCTTTGACGAGAAAGGCGCGCTTGAGGCGCGCAACGCGCAGAGCAGGAGCTGTGCATCCCTTGAGTGCTACCTCCACGTTCGTCCGTTACCTCTCTTTCCATATCGACCAATCGACTGACTTTGTGCAGTACTATAACCGCTGGGCGAACCATGAGCAATCTGGCAAGCTCTCCGTCGGGATCTACGCTAAGGCCGAGAAGAAAATGGAGTGTACGTTTGTACTATATCAATGGGACATTCCTACCCCTGTTTCTATAAGAAATTCAAGATCTGTTATGCAAAAAATTCTCTTTACGGCCTTTATTGGACACACCCGGAATTGAACCGGGGACCGCCCACATATTATACACCTACAGGATGCTAAGCGGGCGTGATAACCAACTACACCATGTGCCCATAAAACGCATGCTGTCATTTTGTGAAGTCAAGGTCAACAAATTGGCCAAAGGTAACAGAGAGAAAATATGCGGATGAAATTCAGCAATAGAAGCCTGTCAGCAACATACAACTCTACCTAAAGTTATCCAGATTTTACTTCCTGGCACGATCCACTCTCGATGCGCCACATGCCCGAATAATGGATACGATAGTAGGATGCACAGGCTGATGATGAGGGTCATTTTCTATCTTCACAGAGTAGATATATACTAGTAGATTCTAACGGAAATGAACGAAAAGCAGGCAGATGACGCACGAGAGGAAACGAGAGCTGGGATTCAAATCGCGATTTAAAATTCTCCTGATGCAAAAGGAGGTTCTGAGTCATTTGACACACATTGAATTGAACCGGGGACAGCACGCACAGATATACCTTCATACCGACATGATAAGCGGGTGTAATAACCAACTACACCATGTGCCCATGAATCAGCCCCCATTGCGTCACAAGAAACAGAAGCTTTTCGACCCTCGAAGAAAGAAAGGCGGTCGCCAGGAACTTTTTCAATATCACTTCCGGTGGTGAACAATATTATGGAGCTACGTAGTGATGTACGGTGTTTCGCGCGACCCGGTAGCCTCAATACGCCACGTAACCGAATGTGGTTATCGTGACAGAGGAGGCACGCGATAGTGTTCTCCCCCTTCCATCGCGGTTAAAAGAGCTAGACATAGGTAGTGCTGTGGCTGGCACAATACCAAAGAACAAAAACAGCTTATTAAGCATGTGAGAACTAAATTGATAGGGTAAGGTCCGGAATGAAACGATATAGGCAGTGAATAAGATGGGGTATACAATGCCACCACAAGTACACGGGCGTTGATCTAATGCATGGAGATGTAATTACATTACGAATGAGGATCCGACTCCCTCGCCGCTTCATTTTGAGACATAAGGGATAATTGAGAATAGCCCGTAAATTAAACGAAAGCGGAAGGTCAAAAGAGTCCTCCTATAACTCCTGTGTGCTCATTTTGGAAGTAGTCCGAATTGGGGTTAGGACTCGAGTAAGAACTGAACCTAAGGTTTGCAGATAAACCGCCCGGAAAGGAGAGCGGGCGTGTTGTCAAGAAAAATCGTCGTTCTGTAAAGGCCGTATCGCAAGCCACCCACTCAGCTGGTGGATTCGGAGAATGTATCCTTGCTGACGATGACGGCTGTTCATCAAGTGTAGCAAGTGGAAAAGGTAGGACTGACGGGATGCTGCGAGTGCGGCAGCATTATCCTGTCAAAGAAAGAGCTTGGCGGCTTGAGCTTGAGGCATGGTCAGATACCCCGACTACTGCGTATACGCAGTTGACCGACCTTGATTGATTTGTTGAATTTCATGTGTTTTCGGCAACCACAAAGAGGCGGTTCTTCCTGTAAATGATGAATTTCTGACTCGAGGATATATCTGCGGGAATGATGATTAGCAACGGCACCGTTTATGACGGTGCACATCTGTTGGATGTCGAAAGGGTATGTCATTAGGGATGAAAGAGGCTGTATCATCAATTAATCAATTAGGTTAGGCGAGGACAACAGCATGATATAACGAGAGGCTGTTCCAAAGTAGGTGATCTATGACGAAAGAGATGTATTTCTTTGGGTTACGTATACGTACAATTTGAAGTCGTACGCCGTGTTTATCACCTACCCGAACGGTAAGTCTTTTGTCGTGTGCCACCATCTTCCAGCCCGAGCTCATGCTACAGGCCAGATACTTGTGGATACAAGAACACGTTCGCGCCAAGGTGGCTCGCTCAGCACAGCCCAGCGGAGTCGGAAGCGAGTCATCTGAGTGATGCAGGGTCGTCAACGACTAAGTATACTTTGGTGTCGCCGGGACCGTGCCTTGATGTACCAGTGACGCATGTTGTCATTTGCTTCTTTAATCGCCTGCGGGCGGTATTGAAAAAGCCACGTATCTCAAGAATCTTTTTCATCCAGACTGGCGCCGTAACACAAGTATGTCGATAGACCCCTCGAGCTCCAGGCGCATTCTTCGGCGCGCTGGGAACCTGCTCACGAGCACAGGCCAGCCAGTGCACAAGGAGCTGAGCGATTCGCCGTCGACAGATACAACGCTGGTGAATGTGGCGCGTTCCGTCAAGCTCAGCGCGTCAATAAAACGCAAGTTCAAGGAGGCGACGTCGTTAGGGCGCTCGAAGTCAGTGAAGGAGAAGGATGACATGGAGGTGACCTCCAAGTCGCGTAGGCACGGACGATCGATGTCGACGACAGCGGTGATGGCCACTCCGATGTCAACTCCGACGGCAGACTCGGACGGTCTCAGACTATTGCATTGTCTGCCTTTTCCTGCGGAGACGACGACGAAAAGTACTGGGGTCGCTGGTGCGACAATACCTGCTCTTGGCATACCGACTTCACCTGCTGCTGGTAATTCTTCACGTCGACTGTCTGTGCCTGCACTTTCTCTTTCAAGGTCTATGGACTACGAGGCGGATTTAACAGTGCCAAAGTTATTGCAGGAGGGGACCCCTATGACCAAAGTCTCTAGCAAGAAACACCGGCGCTCTGTCTTCCGTCTGGATCCAGACATTGGTCAAATTATTTGGGAGGGCAAGCAACATCGTATCAGTGAGTATTCCTCAAATTTGTATAAGCCTATTCTTTACCATCTCCCACAGTTCCTATCGAAAATATCAAAGAACTACGGTCTGGCTCCGATGCGCGATACTACCGCGAGCAGTTTCAACTCGCGGCAGAATACGAGGATCGTTGGCTCACAATTGTGTACATTCTTGACGGCGTATACAAAACTTTGCACCTCATCGCAGCGTCGCGTGACGTGTTCAGAATGTGGGATACGACTCTGCGTCGGTTGCACGCGATTCGGAAGGAGCTCATGAGCGGCCTCGGGAACATCGAGATGCGTCAGGCAATATGGGAGAAGCACTATTGGAAGGGTGCAGATGAGGAGAAAGACCAGAAACTGGTGTTTGACGAGGTCGAGAAGCTGTGCAGAAGACTCAATATTAACTCAAGCCCCAGCGAGCTGCAAAGATTATTCAAGGTTGGTAATCTCCACGATATTCGTTTGATTTTCGTCGTCGCTGACTCCTCTCCTAGCAAGCAGACGTTCAGCAGCGTAACTACCTTGACTTTGAGGACTTTCGTCGCTTCGTTAAGCTTCTCAAGGCTCGACCCGAGATTGAGCGGCTCTACAACAAGCTCCGGGCCCGCGGTGGAGCCTTGTTTGACTTTGCAGTATTCGAGCGGTTCATGCGCGAGAAACAACAGGTACGTCTCTATTTCCTGAAGGATGCCTCGCCTCATGCTACTTTACAAGTCCAGTCTTACCACTGTCGAACTCCAGAGCGTATTTGAGCGTCATTCAGAAGCCTTGGAAACCACTTCGCCCTCAACATCGACATCAGTCTCGATATCAACTACAGCTCCCACCAGGGTGATGTCCAAGGAGGCATTTACCGCATTCCTCATGTCTCCTGACAATGCGGCATTCGCAGACCAGCACGGACGCGTGTGGCACGACATGACGCGCCCACTGTCGGATTATTACGTGTCGTCATCTCATAATACGTATCTCGTCGGTCACCAGCTCGTCGGCGAAAGTACAATAGAGGGGTATATCCGGGCATTGCTCCATAGTTGTCGGAGCGTTGAGCGTACGTAATTCCATCTATTTGATATCCGCGTATAACATTATTTCTTTCAGTTGACATATTCGACGGTGATACCTTATCTGAACCCCAAATCACCCATGGCAAAACCTTCACATCTAAGGTCTCTCTTCGGGAGGTCTGCCACGCCATTTTAAAGTATGGCTTCGTTGCATCGCCTTATCCTATCATCATATCGGCCGAAATCCATTGTTCCCTCGCGGGTCAGGATGCGATAGCCGATATCATGTGCGAGGTGTTTGGTGAGAAGCTTGTCCAGGGCCCGATTGCGCGCGAGGGACGATTGGAGCGGTTGCCCAGTCCCGAGGAATTGAAGTTGCGAATATTACTCAAGGTGAGCTACAAAAATTCCAAAACGCCTTGTGAAATTGCGATAGACTGACAGTTTCATGAATAGGCAAAGAATCTTTATCTGGCAGGCAAGAAAGATTCAAATGGAGGTTCACTGTCGGGCGAGGGAGAGTACGGACTGACGGAGACGTCCGCATCGTCTTCAACATCTGATTCTGATGCGGTATTTGAGAAACAGCGAACGAAGTCTGTAGCAAGGAAGAGAGAGACAGAGACAGCGTCTACCGTGAAAGGTACGCCTTTCTGAACACTTCCGTACTCTGTGGTATCGACCGTGAGCTTGGTAGACCTCAAGGATGACCTTATCAAAGCAGGGTCAACTGTATTACAACGAGTAAAGAGCGTTGGCAAGTCTTCTTCCTCCTGGGCAAATTCTGCTTCTAGTGCAGCATCTCAACAGCAACAAACGCATCCATCTCCACGCTCAGCTGCATCCTTGCCTATATCCCCCTCCGTTGGCTCTCCTTCATCCTACTTTCCTTTGCGAGGACAAACTATGTCCCCTGGTTCGCTCTATCCTCCATCTCCATCGTCAAGTTACACCCCTCTTCCTCCGACTCCATTTTCGCCTGCCGCGCCTTCGCCCACCTCCGCTCTGAATGCTCTGATCTCATCACCTTCAAGTAATTCTAATCCCATTCCCATCTCCATGCCTTCCTCACCCTCATCCCTGTCTTCAAAACCCAAAATGTCGGCACGTCTCCTTGCGCTTCTTGTGTACACCGTCGGTGTCAAGTGCCGCGGAATCAACAAGAAGGAAGTCTATGCTCCCGAGCACATGTTCTCCCTTTCAGAGACTACCGCGAATCGTATGATCAAGACGGGGGGCATGCAAGATTTGATAAAGCACTGTAGGACACATCTTGTGAGAATTTACCCGAAGGGAATGAGGGTGGCCTCGAGCAATTATGAGCCACATCGATATTGGAGTGCTGGGACACAGTTGGTAGCTATCAATTGGCAGACGTTCGGTGAGATTATTCATAATCTTCTCTGTTTCGTGTTACTGACATTCCCCGTAGACTTGGGTTACATGATCAATCACGCTATGTTTCAACGCAATGGGCGAGTCGGATATGTTCTCAAGCCAGTCGCATTGCTCGGGCCCGCACCTCCCCCGCCCCCGCCCCTAACATCAACACCGGCATATCAACATCCTCCTCACATCCACCTCCGCTCGCACTCACCTACTCCTTCGTCTGGATCAGGCGGTGGAATTCTAACCCCGGCAAAGGATCTCCTCGTCAAACACACGAAGCATCACTTCGACGTGTCCATCATTTCAGCGCAGCAGCTCCCGCGGCCGAAGGATTCGTCTGGGCGTGAGATCTCCGACAAGAGCCTGGTGGACCCGTTCGTCGAGGTCTCTGTCCACGTTCCCGATTGGCCATCCAGTCCTGCGGTGGGTGTAACTCTGGCGACGCCCACTCCTGCTAAAGCGCACACATACCGCACCGGTGTGGTGAAAGGGAACGGATTCAACCCTGTGTGGGAGGAGAAGTTGCGAATACCATTTGAATGCGTGGGTGATATGCGGGACCTGATTTTTGTGCGTTTTTCAGTGCGGGCGAGTGAGAAGGAGGATGTGGAGCCACTTGCTGTGTATTGTGCCAGCCTTGGTAGTTTGGGGATGGGTGAGTCCTTTCATTGCCAATTGAAGTAGTGCTGAAGGTGCTGTTCGACAGGTTATCGACACCTACCGCTGCATGATACACAACTCTCTCAATATCTTTTCTCGACATTGTTTGTGCGCATGGCTATCACGGACTTGTAACTTAGGCATTCCCTCCTAAATTATCATTACTTCATTGTCTATACTTACAATTTTGCATCCCCATACCAGCTTATACCCTATACTCACATTCATGCATGCTTTCGATCGCTCCTGAAGATACTCTGTGCCTCCTTTATTATTGCATTAACTACCCACCATCAAAAGTCAATATGAAGCAATCAAAATCAGTTTGTACCATCAATTTTTCAAAGACTTGACTAGACCCTTGCGTAGACCCATCGCAGACCCGAATCTTTCGTCCTTGACCAATTTTTGCAACTAGCTGGTGTGGGATCCGGACTAAAGATTTGTGCATGGCATGCGACCCATGTGCTCTTCATTTCCGCACTCTGGCGCTCACTACATCGTCGACTTATCTCCGTTGCACGATTTTGCACCTTCATTATGAATTTATCTACGGCCTGTGCGTGAGGCTTTGTCTCGGAAGGAACTTGGAAGGTGCATACCTCTCAACCTTGACCATGCCTCCAGATCGTTCCCAAAGCTCTCCAAGCGGATCCAAACCTGCTTCTCCTGCGAAAAAACGGCGTAGTAAGACGGTTGACACTCCTGTTCAAAATCCAATGGCTTGGAGGGACTCCAGAATACCAGGAAACTTGAAGGTGACGACACTTCTTTTTCATCTGTCACCTCATTGTATATCTTACATCTAGATTACAGATTACATCCGGAAATGCTATCAAGTACTACAGACTGAAAGCTAGTGATTTGCGAGACCTTAAATACGAGCCTTATGAGTAGCTCAACCTCTTTATCTGCATACCAGCTCAGGTTTGATATACTCATATCTGGTAGGGGCGAGCAAGGCATGGCGCATCTTTACTCTCACAGAGAAGTTGAGCGGAAGGCTTGGGGAAAACATGGAGGCCAGGAGGGGTGGGATGCATAGTATGTTTATCTGACCACACTCTTGGCTGAAGCGTCAATCACAAACCCCGGAAACCAGCCTAAAGAAACTACGAGAAAGGTGGAGAAAGAGTCACAAGGACTCCGAGCCTTTCCCTGAATTCATATCTACACCTCAATCTGTTCCAGCTACGATTATCCCACTTGTGCCGCACATCACCTGGCTGCCATCAGGCGTACTGACCGAGCCTCGCATCCCATATGCTACAAACGCGGCACTTCGTCAACTTTCTAGACAATTTCCGTTCCAGTGGATATGGGAGAAATGCAACGAAGTCCTTGATATGGTTTATAGCCATGACGGTCTTTTCCGAGAGATGTACCTCAAAAGAGCTTGGATCACACTTCCAAAATACCCCACCCGTCCCAGAGATCCTCCAATCGACGTTCCTGCAAGTTCGATTACCGCATTGCGGGAGATCCTTTCTCGCGCACCAGACAACGAAGACCACCCGGGTATGAAATAGGGGTATTCCTATCCAGACGACTATCACGACTGGGGCGAAACCTATCTTACTGAGCTGTACAGCGCACTCAACAGTGTCATCGATGAACATGGTATTGAGGTTTGGAAATCCATTAGATGGGAGGTTTACGATGTGGCGAGTACCCATTTTATTGCCATTCTTCTGAAAATATTGCTGACCGAAAGCCAGCACGCCAAGTGCCTCGGTGGCATATTTTTCAACAAGCGAGATAATTTCTGGTACGATAGTGCCTACATATGGCTATTGGGGCGAACGGAGCCTCAAACATTGAACCACACG
>JABAJS010000096.1:0-41285 GCA_018221635.1 Tephrocybe sp. 10521TJB | reverse complement strand
GGCAACTCAGACTTCAGCAATTTTTGCGCTCTCAAACATCTAGCTTAAATTTTTAACTACCTCGCACTCTACCTACCAAGATCACATGACCGTGACGCGCCAGTGATAATAGATCGAAACTGGCACCAAAAAACCTGACAAGATTGATCGAAAAGATCGTGATAGAAGATACACCGAAACCGGCCCTTGGTGTTACATGTATTTAAAATGTTATGATAGAAGAAGATACACCGAAATGGCACCAAAAAAAATGACATTGAAAAATGAGATACACCGAAACGGCATCAGATTTCGATAGATCGATCGAAAATGTTTTTTTTACAGTATGACTGCCATATTAGTGCTTTCATGCTTTCAAAGTAAAGAAGCTGATATTTTACTTACATCGATGAAAGGAAATAATGGCGCTTATGTTTCGAATTCTAGCAGAACTTAAGAGGCAACAATTGGAGCAATCCTGAGGCTTGGACTTTGCCGAGCGCCTGTGCTTGGCGTATTTGTTAGCTTCATTACAATTTTGCCTGATCTTCGATTCTACAGGGCCACATTTTCGCGTTTGCATGTTCCATCATCCTTGCTAGGTTCAACTAGAAGTCTGAAAGTAAGCGCCACTAACCAACTTGAAGTGTAAATCTGACACAAGTTGCGTGGGATATGTACGTATACAATAGAACTTCGGCGGGCCTAGAATCGACCAGTTGATAGGCATTGAATACTAGTGCGTTGGGTAGAACCAAACCACCTATAGCTCCTGGAGAGGCTTAGTACTGTCCATGCTGTCAAAATTAAGTCGCTTAAAGAAGCTGATATTTTTTTCTTATCGACGGAAGGAAATAACGGCGCTTATGTTTCGAGTTCTGGTGGAGCTTGGACGCAACGATTGGAGTAATCCTGCGGCTTGACTTGCCGAGCGCCTATGCGTTTAGCGTATTTGTTAACTAAGCTTCAGTGCAATTTTATCTGATCTTTACTGGGCCGGATTTCCGTGTTTGCATATTCTATCGTCCTCGCTAGATTCCACTAGAAGTCTGAAAGTAAGCGCCGCTAACCAACTCGAAGTGTAACTCTGCATGTGATGTGTAAGTACTTACAATAGAAACATAGAATTTCGGCGCCTAGCAGAAGTCGACTAGCTGATAGGTCTTGAATATTTAGTGCACGGTGTAGAACTGGCAACTGGAACGCCCGGAATTGGATGAAAGATGAAAGATGCAAAACAGAATTCCAGCCCAGAAGAAGCAGACTAGATAGATACTCGCTATCGAATGTTCGTGCGAGGGCTAAGTTAAGTGATTGTGACCATTGGCTTCACTGATAAGAAATCAACTTCATGATTTTCTACGATTTAGATACTATCAGCCTATGATCGAAGCAATTGAAACGAAGTAATTGGCTAACGAATAAGCCCTCGGAAAGCCCAAGCCACAAGTTTGATGATTCCATTGTTGTATAAGTTCTGAATCTGCTAGTAGAACTTCAAACATAAGCGCCGTTATTTCCTTTCGTCGATAGTAAAAATATCAACTTCTTTGAGCGCTCAACTTGAACACTACTAACCCTCTCTAAGACCTGGTAAGACACTCGGCCACATGGCTAACATTATCAATGAGATTCAACTAGAAGTCTGAAAGTAAGCGCCACTAACCAACTTGAAGTGTAAATCTGACACGAAGTTGCATGGGATGTGTACGTATACAATAGTAAACGTAAATTTTGGTGGGCCTAGAGTCGACCAGCTGATAGGCATTGAATGCTCAGTGCATTGGGAAGAACCAAACTGCCTATAGTTAGAACTGCATACTAAGTTCCGCGTATTACCGGTCTTCTACCCGTGGCCACCTTAGCTACGACGTCGAGCCTAGATACAAGTGGAACCGCTTCCTTCGGGCCTGAGCACACCAAGAAAGAATCTCGTAAAGTAACCCTGCACTTGTTGAAAATTGACATGCAAACCTTGGTCTGTGGGTGTCGGAGAACAAAGAAGAATCGTCACTTTTTTGATGTGTCTTTTTTGCCACGCGCGACTTTTCTGGCAGTCTTTGCAGTCCTTCATCTCTTATAACTAACTACCAAACCGAAAACGACACAGGCGTCCACTCCTCACACACCCTCTCTGTCGTCCCCAGTGCTACTTGAAAGACCAAATGGCGGGCGAGATTGGCGACCAAGTCTTCACGTTTTCCGCGGACGTCGTGGCGAAAATGTTATCACCTAAATGGATTCAAGACGACCAAATTCAAGTCACTTATCCAACGATCGGCAATTTTACCTGCTTGGTTGATGACGACTACATTGTAAAAGAATTACAGTCAATGGAGATCGTCAATCCCCCCAAATTCGTGGTTGGTAGTAACGAACCCCAAAGTTATCCGATGTTTGTGGAATACCTCAATGACTGCATTGCATTCGTTTGCAAGGTATACGAAAAGGTAGTTAGACACTATAAAAATGGGTTCCCAGCGAAGACCAAAACACGTTTCCGGTTTAGATCGAGCTACTGGGATGGACTTCAGTTCTGTTCAAACGACCGAATCACCGGTGATCGAGTTGAAAACGATGCTCCTCTGAAACCCGATATTGTTGGTCATACATAAAAAAATCTACTAGAATCCTCGAAGTTTTTTTGGGCCGGCGACAACGTTAACGAGCCTTGCCTCCAACTCCCCGTCGAGGTAAAGGACGGATGGCGAGAGCTTCTCAAACAAGCTGCTGCCTACGCCCGCGCTCAATTCTTGTCCGTTCCATTGCGTACCTTTTCCCTTGTTATCGGGGCCAATTTCAAGCAGAAGAGCATACGCTTCCTCATCTTCCACCGGGGCGGGCTTTCGTCAAGCGTTGAACTCTCACTCGAGAACCCTGCTGATCGCCGAAATATCCAAAAAATTCTATTTGCGTTATACCTATGGCTGACCCCTGCCGACGCTGGTTTCCCGACCTTCACCAACGGTCACGAATTTCGTCTACCTATGCCAGGCTGCGCAGAAAATCTCTCTACGTATAAATTGGAGTCAATCCTTCACCATTCTCCATCTGTTCGCGGACAGGGCACGTGGATTTCCCGGCTCTCACTTTCGCCATCCTCAGAATCCCAAACTGCCTTCCCAAATAAATCTATCACATGCGCTTTATTGAATATCCGAGGCGAGTTACCCGAGCATCAACGCGTGCCGCTATGCAGGCGAAGCCACCTGCATCATCGAAGCGTCCCTCTCGGTTGACAGCACAACAGGTTCCTTCATCGCGTTCCTCTCAATCGAACGCGGCTCCGGAATGGGACTCATTGCCAAGTGAATATCCAAACTCATGTCAACTTCCCAATTCCTGACCCTTGACCTACGTAGTTACAATGAAGCTCTTTAGTGCCGGCCAAATTTATTGTGTTGCACCAGAACAAGGCGATCTACGTCAAGCACCGACGCAGCCGACGCAGGAGGCTCAGTCAATCATTGTGAAGATTGCTTATCCCACCGCCGCCAAACGCAGTCTGGAAGGAGAAGCCTACGAGAAGACCAACAATGCCTTTGGGACTACTCCTTTTGCGTAGTGCGACGGCCTGATGGCACTTTGCTCTCTAATTCGTACCTCTGCCCTCGTGAGGATCAAATGGAGAAGCATTTTGACGATACTCTCAAAATAGTCATGGACTCAAAACCTGATGTTCGCACCACCTCTATCGTCGTCACAACGAGCACAGCAGCGAGTTTGAAAGAGTGCAAGACTGCTGAAGAGCTTTTGGAGTGCGTGGTTCATGTTACACTTGGTGAGCCGAGCGTTTCAGTCACCCATTTAATCACCTCCTTACGTGCTTCCATAGGATGGCTGAATTACTATCAACACGGCCATTTACACAGGGACGTCGGCATTGGCAATGCCTTGAAGTTGAGGATGCCAGTGGTACAGAAGCCCTTTTCGTCACGACCTGTGTGGAAGCTTCTATTACACGAGCCGACCCCCTCACAGAATTATTCTCAGATAATTCTCGAATCTGAAGAGGATCGTGGCAATTGTGTGTCGAGCTTCTCCCATGTCATCAGACTCAGCATTGGTATGGTAAAGTAATGAATGCGAAGCCTGCTCATTCTGAATCCGGATCCTTCTTTATTATGAATCTTCGCGAGGTACTTGGTGTACTCGACGTTATGTGCAAGGCAACGTTCTATGGGAAATAATGACACGGCTTGGGGTATATTGGAAACCCACGGGGTTATACGCGAAAGCTACACTAGACTGCAGGCTGCGAAGAAGTTAAGATATCCAGAGCAGTGTACGTAGACTGATACGCATCCCGGTGAAAAATCAACTCCCGGTTGCGGGGGGAGGGCAAATCTAATGGAGGCTGAGCATCGAGTAATGCTTGCCAATCAGATACAGCGCTTTCACTCATCGCATCCAAGATAGATAGATACCACGTGCTTAAGGTGCGTGTAAATGGACCAAGTATGGGGTTTTTAAAAGCATTTCGCCGCGTGGAAAGGAGGTCGATAGCAACGCCTTGCCTCCTGTCTCTACGAAGGTCATCGCACCATTCCTTTTCCACAATGCTTTTCTCAGTGGCATAAATGTTGAAAATGGTGGCCCACACTGCTACCCAAAACAAAGATTCGTGTTCGTCAAGCGGTGATTGAATATATTGAGATCCACGCTTCAGGGCATTTCGGGAAGCCTGAGACATGAACTCGAGAGTTCCCTAAACGGTGCAACAGATATTTACAGCGCTGATTAATCCATAAGAAAGGGTCACTAACCGATACCGTGTTCTCAGGCAGCGCATCATTAAAATATCCTTCGAGCTCGGCGGCCATGTCCAGGTTTGGTTTTGCCGATGGAAACTCTCTTCAGTTTCGTCTCAATTTTCTCAGCGAGGTTGCACATTTCTTGTGACAGATACTTTTCGTCATCATCCATGAAGTCGTCGATCTGAGTTCTAAGCTGTGACCAAAACTCCCCGTTACTTTCTGCATCAGCGGGGATCGATCGCGACGGAGGTTCGCTCGCTCAGATTGATGTTACACTTTGTGACTCCAATAATTTCATCGTCTTATATTTTCTCGCTCTTGCTGGTTAGCTTCATGGAAGATGAAGCTTTGAAGCTTCTCATTCCAAGCTCAAGCTCGATATCCGCTTGCAAGGGTTGATGCCGTTTTACGCCGTGTATGCAACGTCGAGAGGCTCCGTGCAAATTGACATCGGCATTGCCTCGATATACACGCCTCATTCAAGAGACATGAACACCTATCCTCAAAACTCCGAATCGAGTCAGGTTCACGAGACTAATTACTTCCCGAAAATTCAGAGATCACGCGTTGCTGCCAAGTTCTAAGCCGCCTACTGGTACAAGGTCTATACCAACGACTTTATCCACGTCCACCAAACCATAAACGTCACGGTGCGTTCATGCCAAGTCGCCTTCTATCTGACTTTGAAGACAACATGGTTTGCGGACAAACCTACGCATTTCCTGACGACCTCTCAGTCCCTTTCGTTGTGAAGATTTCTTATCCGCCGTCCGCACAACGCAATCTGGAAGCAAAAGCCTACGCCAGTACCGACAATGCCTTTTGGACTCCTCCTTTCGCGCACGATTTTGCAGTGCGACGACCTGAGGGCACTCTTCTCTCAGTCATGGACTCACGACCTGACGTTCCCCGTCACTCTATCCTCGTCACAACGAGCGAAGGACTGGGTCTGGAAACCTGCGAGACTTCTAAGGAACTTCTTGGCTGCATAGTTGATGTCGTTCTTGGTGAGCCGACCCGTTCAGTTGCCCATTCAATCACTTCCTGACCTGCTCCCATAGGATGGCTGAACTGCTATCAACGCGGCTTATATTACAGGGTCACCAGCATCAATAATATCAAGAAGTTGAAGATGGACAAATAGCACGCTGTTGTTGTCAGGTATTCCAGTGGAGCAGAAGTCCTTTTCGTCACGACCTATGTGGAAGTTTCTATTGAATGAGCCGATGCCTGATGATACAGAAAGTGATGAGGAGTTTTGGTCTTAGCTTCAAAGTCGGATCCCGAAGAAAAACGCCTGTCGGAAGAACTATGCAAGCACGCTGAGCAAATTGAGACGGAACTAGAGAGAATTTCCATCAGATCTAGAGAAAACAGCCTACCTGGACAGTGGACATGGCCGCCAAGCTCGATTTGGTTCCCTGCATCAAAACACGATATCAGTTAGGGACCTTTCATATGAATTATTTCGCGCTCTAAATTATGTGTCACCGTTTAGGGAACCTCAAGTCCATGTCTAAGGATTCTCAAGATACCATAGTACCGCAAGGACCCCCATACATTCTATCCACTCTTGACGAACACGAATCTTTGCCCTCACCCCGTTACCAGGAGCTAATTTTTCACCGGGATGCGTACCAGCTCATATATAATGATCTCGTTATCTTTGGTTCTTTTTTGCAGCCCACAGTCTAGTATACCGCGACTTATGTGTGGCTCTTTCCGATATTCTAATACTTATGCGTATTTGTGTCTCACTTATATAACTAGGTGTGTTGCCACGGCGGCCGTCTCAAATCAATATCCCGAGGCCATGTCACTATTTAATCTAGAGCGTTGCCTTGCATGCATAACGTCAAGGTCAAGCTTACCGAGCACCTCGCGAAGAATATTGAAGTCAACAAGAAGGATTGACAATGAGCAGGCTTCGCATCCTATACTTTATTATATCCAATGCTGAGTCTGATGTCTTTTTGGGACTCTCCGACGCACCTTGTCCATAACAAGTTCCCCGAATGCCGCACTGCATCAAGCTCAAGGTACTACTAAACCCTATTGTCTGCTCGACGGCTTCCAGCTGATGTCCTATTGTTTTCAACTATTGACAGCTTCAACTTGGCTGTCCTTCTTCAGTTGTTTTTCTGCTCATATTATACAGCTCAACGATTAATTCCAATAGTCTTATACAAAACGCCATATCACTACAGCTGGCAGTGGAAAGTTTTGTTGTTCCAAAAACGACTGCGAGACATGCATGGCTGACCACAACATTAACAAAGGGAGATAACCGATAAATATTACTTTTCACGATGAACTGATTGTTCCAAACTGGGACCACGTCAGTATAATAAACTCCTACTCCTCCTCCAACTTTGTTATCGGCGTTGCTAAGGTTTCCAAGTCCGGGCTTTCAAGTTTATCATGCAACATTACGTGCCTCTAGTTACGCATTATTCATTGACAGGAAGTTCGACGTTCAATGCCAAAGCTGTTGTCTTGGGATTCTTCTATTCTTTCAACTCTGAACAAGGTCGTCGCCGTCGCCGTTGTCGTGCGTCAATGACATGTCAGGTTGTTCTATATAAGCATGGAAGTCATGTCTGATTTCCTCGTCCTCTGACCCTACAAACTCTCAATTAAGCATGACAACAACTCAGAGGTAAGTGGATTCATGCCATCATATCTTGTTGCTGACATTTCTGTCTAGTCTCCCACCCGAGATATTGCAGAATATCTTCTCTCAAAGCGTGGTGCCCACCGATGCACCCTTGAGCTTCCCTGCCAATACTTCGCAATGGCCGTGGCCATTACTTAGCGTCAGTAAGCAGTGGTATGATGTCGCACTTATGAACCCTGACCTATGGGGCAAACACGATATCACCATTAGCAGGCGTTCGTCCCAACACGACGTCGACCAAATCATTAATTACCACACTAAATTGATCACACCCCAGAATCGATTCCGCCTCTCGATCGAACTTTCATGCGCCTCCCGAACCTATGCCCCACAAGTGGTCTCAAAGATCATCAAGCCCAACGCTTCGGGCGTAGTCAATTTACGATTCCACTTTGTTCCATTCGAAGCCCTCGCATGCATCTTAAACTCTCGTACGGAAATCAAGTTTTCGAAGATTGCCTCTCTCGAGATGAATTTTCAAGAATGGGGAACCGATGTTGATCTGGCCGCTCAATTTTTAGCCAGAGGAGTGTTTAATACCCCGACTTTGAAAAATCTTGTGATCTACAACAGCCATGAGGACCAACACCTCACACGAGCTCTCTGGTCCTCCTCGTCGTTCTCGTGGGCGGACCTCATCTACTTGAGCTGCAACTATCTTGATTACGACAGGATGTATAGGGTTCTTTCTCGATGCAAACGGCTTGTACAGTTCTCAGCTACAAACATCCAGGAGGCTCGCGTTCCTGCTCCTGCTCCTCCCGCCGGGCGTCGTCTGCATAATTTGCTAGCTGTCACTCTTGCCTGGACCCACCGTGCTCCTGTCCCCGATTTGTTAATGCGCTTGCCCATTCCTTGGGAGAATCTCAAGGTCCTCGACTTGGGCGGTCAAATGGTCTTTGTAGATTTGGTGCTGTTCCTGTTACAGAGATGCCGTCGTTTAGAGGGACTAACGGCAGATGTTCGCTCGCCGCCTCCGAACCCGTTGGCTCCGCTAAACCTCTTCCAGGTACATCTCCCGTACCTCAAGATTGTTCGCCTGGACGTAAAGGATGAAAGCCTGCTGAACTGCCTGGTGGTACCCGAACTCTTGTCTCTGCACATCAACCAACACGATAGGCTCGATGCCTTTGAACCCCCCATCCTTTTTCCTGCTGAGGCGATTGTCCAGATGCTCCTGCGAAGCAGGTGTGTTTTGGTAGATTTCCAGCGGCGACGCCGTAACTTCTATACCGAGACGCCTAAGGCCATTGACCCCGGGCCTGCTGATCTGGTGTACCTGCCGTACCCCACCATCCACAACCTTTTCACATATGCGATCAGCCAAAATGCACAATGCTTCATCTTGACTGGATTGGTCCTTCCACGCCCTTTCCTCGACGCAATCCTCATGGGACGGGTGCTTCCGGTTGTGGAGCACTTGGAATGTGCCGTTGAACCTCAGGATCTGGAAGTATTTGTGAGGATCGTCGAGCGCCGTGTCCGCGTACAGGTTAGATTGCGCTCTGCAAAAGCCTTAGTCCTTGGAATACCTGGTGACTACTTGATACAAATCCAACATCGAATGAGCAAACTGAGCAAGCACTACCGAGGCCAATTTGAAGTGGATCGGCCTGATGAAGGATTGTCTAAGGACTACACCAATTTTGGAGCTTCCGACAGTAGCAGTGCAAGTGGTTCCAGCACGGATTCTGATTGGATGTCAGTTGAATGATCAGACGAAAGCGAAAGGGACGCAGTCGAATAATTTTGGACCTTCCTGGACAAACATGGAATTTAAAGAAATAATCACGGACATCGATTTCTTGTACAACATTGTGTATTAGTGTCGAGCATGCGTATTATGAGCCTTGAAAGATCCGAGGGTAGGAAATTCCATTTCGAGTGGTAAAATGCATAACAAGGAGGGTCAGGAGGGTGTTGCTCAAGAGTTGTGTGGGTCGAGGTGGGATTTTGAAGCCCTAGCTAGGAGAGAGTTTTAAGTACCAAGAGGTCCATGTACAAAGGCGTAAGTATCTGGCGGGGACATGTCTTACAGATTGATGTTTGCATTTCACCATTAGTATGTTGGAGACGCGTGTCCGTAAACAATCTATAGCATTGTACCATGGCGCATCAACCTATAGATCAGTGGAATTTGATTACCCATAATCTCACACATCCGTCCGCCCCAGTTGTCGCCAAGTTCGCCGGCCCCCCTTTCTCTAGCCAGTGAACAGCATTGGCTCCACCAGGTGCAGCATTCTTGATGGCGATAGTCTTCATAGGCTTCGCCACACTCCAAACGTACACGTGGGTATCGAGAGAGGCAGACGCGCAGTGCAGAGAGTCCGAAGTCCACACCAAAGAGTTGATGCGTCCGGTATGGAAGGACCAGCGCGAGGTGATCAACTTGGGTGATTCGTCAATAGGGCTGGAGCGAAAGCGCCGATTAAAACCTACTTTCTGCTCTGTAACATCGAAAAGAGTAATCCTGCCACTCGACTATGGAAACGAAATCGGATCGGTTGTAAAAGAGGGCACAATAAAACAGACTCACATCCCCAGATGCAAGCAACTTGCCATCGGGAGAGAATGCCAGGGCTGAGACTACACCTCTATTGCCTTCAAGTACCGCAACTTCCGTTAAGGACTTCCCGTCCCATTTGTTGAGACGAACTTTCTGGTCCTAGTCTTACATCAGCAAGATGTTTCCACAAGAAAGGGTGAGCCATACTTCTCCTCCAAAAGCGATAACTCCTTCGAATGCAGCAACAGCGCTTGTCACAACCTTTGGCTTATGCTCAAACACACGTTGATTAGACCGGAAAGCTTCGACTGAGTCAATCTCAACAGTAAACACAGTGCCGTCTCCTACTACCGCAATCGACTTAGGCTGTGACGACGTAGGTGCCGATGAAGGGCTAAGAACAGGCGAGTGAGTATCACTCGCCTTATATTTTAGGGAGTGAACTTACGTGAACGATGCGGCTGATACGCCATTAACGCCAACCTCCCGAACACGATCGTCGTATCCGACAGAGTATACATGGCCATTTGCCTTACTAAAGGCAAGGCCAGACACAAGATTAGAGTGGCTAGCTCCTGAGACGATGTCCGATTCGCCCTTGTCTGGTGAGTATGAGAGAACACGTCCATCCGCAGTGCCCGCAAGGAAGGTCGTGTCGTTGATGGGTGCTATCGCAGTAACGGCCTTCTGAGGTGCCTGTGAAAGACGAAATTATGAGAAAGATCTAAAAGGTGATTTTTACATACATTGAGGATTCTCGAAGGCCCACTACCGTTTCTAGGGTCGAAGATATTCAGGGAACCAGAAATCGAAAGCGAAACGATGTCTCGCTCTCCGCTCCACGTATTTCCGATTTGTTGGTGCTCAAGACCAGAGCCAAGCTTCCAAGTTGTGACAGGCTTTTGAGTCTCTACATCCCCTGAAGCAATAATCAACATCATATCATGTACACGATCAGAACGAACACGTACACAGCGCGACAGTACAATCTGCGGAAGAGGTGACGAAACTTTTACTTTCTGGGCCCCAGCTAGCAGCCATCTAGGTTGAAATACGTTAGAAATTCCTGCGCCTCACAACTTGCATTCCAAGTGTAACTCACAATACTTCCGGTGTGTGGGCTGGCAGTAAAGTCGCTGACAGTATCTCCTGTCTTTCCATCATAAAGGAAAACCTTTGCGTCGCTGCCCACACTGACAAAGTGGTCTCCTGACGGGGCGTATTGTACATCTTGGACAAATTTTGTGTGGGTTTTGATGGTCTACATGGTACCGTTAAATAAAGGAAAACGGGTCGGCAGGGTGTTAGCTGGTACCTTGTCGTACTTGAAAGGTACACCTGAATTGAATTACACGTGTCTTAGAAGCAGAATGAATGGGCCGCGGACCATCATGCACACACCCTGATGAAAGATGATCAGCCCGTCATCGGCAGCTGTAGCTGCTCTGAAAGGCCTTTGATGTCTGATAGACACAGCATTGATAGTCTGAAGATAGAAGACCGTCAGCCCTTGTACGTACAATAGAAAAAAAGCATAGTTGTACTTTGGAATGCCCGCTGATCTCACCTGTGGAAGTTCCACTGTCCATCATGAAAGCATGGCCGAACCTAGTCGCAATATCGTCATGAATAATGAACAATCATCCATTTCTTTCCTACTCACTTGTCTCGTCCGTCCCCGACTGCAATTATACGTTTATTTTCACCGTCCCAGGCAAGATCGTTACTAGATAGCAATTAACAACATTGAATTCAAAGTCAAGATGACGTTCGACAGTAATGAACGTACACGCGTCCCGAGATTGCTCGGAATTCGCCCTTTAGAGTCTGATCCTCCCCTACCGTGTCCCAAACCCTCACTAGTAGCAATGGATGTCCTTGTTCATAACGATTTCTCTGTAAATCTAGATAGATTACACACCCGAGCCGTTGACATCAGCGGAAGCACAGTAGTACCCCGAGGGCGAGAACCTAGCCACGGTCGCGTTATGCACATGTCCAGAGTACGTTTTGGACAGGAGAGGATTCTGTCAGGGGTACGTATGGAGCGAACGTCGGTGCCTCTGACTCGTTGGTTAATGTTCAAATGCATGCTCACGTTCAAATCGCGGATCTACGGCATCTTCCTCAGTTCATTACAAGATGCTTGATCATATGCAAGGCGCACGCACGATAACGGTCTTGCCGTTGGTATAGATGATCTTGTCCTTCGATGCACTGAGTTTCGTAGATGTTCCTCGGGCAGTGACTGGATTGGCAGGGAAGATGCCCGTCTGCGTGAAAGACATTGCAACAGTTCAGGGGATAGAGTAGATGTTGTAGAATTGAGAGTAGTAGAACGAAAAGGCCTTATAATAGTGGTCGTCGTCAAGCAAGTTGCTGCGATTTCTCGGATTTGGCTCGCCCCCTTCTCACATATCATATCGTCACGTGAACATAACTGAACTCGACGCGTCGCGTTTCTGATCATGACCTATATACGTCGAACAACAAAAAGAGCGCGTTATCTGCAACTCAACTCTAGAACGGAAACAACCTGTACAGATTGCCACGAGGAAGAGTTAAATTTGACTACGAAGGTAAAAAGGTCGTGAAAGGTCGTTAGGGGAGAAGGGGGAGGAAGTTGGGCAACGCTATGCATGTGGTATAAGCAAAGCTGCCTCATGGGATATAGGTATGAATGGGTGGAACACAGATATCAGGGGGTGGTGTATAGGAGATGATGAGCTCCGAGATATAACGTGGATTCCGTTGGATATGTAGAAGACTGGCAAACGACAGAGATCAAAAAGAAGAGGGAAAGTATGATAAGGAAAAAGTAACAAGAGGGAGTGACTGTTCTGTTTCGATACTTGAAGCGTTGTAGAGAGTATTGCAAGATGCTTATTTGCCTGTCGTCACTGCAAGGGCCTTTTCCTTGAGGACGGAGGGGTAGCTGTTCATTAGGTGAGCAAGAGAACGAAGATCCTCTTGGTCAAGTAAAGCGATAGTAACTTTGGGCTAGGGATCCAGCTCGTCAGTTACAACTCGGCCTGTATACTGGCTAGGACATACCGCTCCTTTGACGCCGAACGATTTGATGACTTTGAATCTGTTACGGGATAAATGATTGAATGGCCAGAATTCACATCTACAAAGCAACTTACAATTTATCGCCAAGCTGCTGCTTCTGCTGCTGAATCGGCTTGTCGCGCAAGCCGTCCACAAACTCGTTGGTGGCTTGAACGACGAGCGCATCAGCCTTAGGCAGCGGCAAGCCCGTTGCAGACGACGACGTAGCGATACGGATGATCTCCGACGCAGGCAATTTCGCCAACGAGGCGATAGTGTGGCCCGAAGTAGCTCCCCCAGGAGTTCCGGGCAAAGGCGACGATGCAGCCGATGGGCCCCTGGACGACAGATCCGGAGTCTTAGGCGACTCCTCGAGTCTTGATGAAGGTTTCTTCGCCTGAGGGGTAGCTGGGACACTAGGCGCTTGTGGCGCCGACTTGGTTGATTGGGCATCAGAGAGCTTCTGGTCCTCCTCCCCATCATCGCTGTCCAGGACCATCTTCGCGTCTGCGAGCTTAGCGCGCAAGACCTCGACGTTGAACAGGCACATGGCACGCTCGCGCTTAGGAAGGCTCATCAATAGATCCGTGAGTTCCGCCTGGCGAGAGTTTTCGAGCTTGCCGACGGCGGAGAGCATGCGGTCCCGTTCTGATGTCGGGGGAACGGAGCCGGAGGGCGAGGATGTGCGGGGAGGGCTTACGGAGACGGGAGTTGAAGGGTGCTCGGGGGCGCTAGCTGTTGCATTGAGAGAATTGGGGTCGAGAAGGCGGGAATCTTGAGACGCGGATGGGGAGGGTGATTTCGAAGGCGCGGAGGGCCTCAAACTGGCCTTCAGTCCGTGCACTTGGTTCTCAAGTTTCCTGGGGTCATCGATGCACTGTACGACCTCGCTGAGTGAAAGCCCGACAAGGGATTCTACGATGGCATCTAAGTCTCCTTCGGGAACAATTTGCAAGCCCTTGACCCGGCGACTCAGCTCTCCAGTCAAAACTTCTTTACGGACTACCGGTGAAAGGCCCGCGAGGTCGTCGTAACGGAAAGGGAGACCCAAAGTCCCAGAAAGAGCAGCCTGTAACCGGCTTTTTAACACGATTATGAACGTTAATAATTGTAGACTTACATTGAAGTAACTGCCAGATCCTCGCCTGGATCTATCTGCCCTATCTGCGTTGCCAAACTGGGTAGAAACAGGAGATAGAGGCGCAGAGACCCGACGAGGGCTAGACCATCCCACGAAGCTATCACCAGCTTCACTGGCAGCAGGACTAGTGGCACCGCTTGCGCTCCTTGGGTGACCATTGTGTCCAAACCTTTGCGCGAGTTTTTCCTGGCGCAACTGTTTGGGCTCATGTAAACGAACAACAACCTGTTTGCTTCCTAATTGAGCTCCATTCATCGCATGCATAGCGGCATTGGCTGGATAAGATGATCATGACGTGATCATGACGACTGGGAAGGAAGGACCCTTACCCTGGCTGGGAGTTTGGTACGACACGAATCCAAAACCACGACTTTCTCCATTCTCATTGCGCATGACGCGAGCGCTGTCGGTCAACTTAACTCCGGTCTTCGAAATCGATGAAGGAACACATACCTGACAATCTGTCCGAACTGAAGAAACGTCAGGATCTACGCGAGCCTGAAGTTGTCATGACGCTCACCTGACGGAAATGACTGAAAAGGTCATTAGAATTGATCGATGGGTCGAGATTCTATACAAGAAGATGAGTGGTAATATGACCTGGGTTAAAAGAAGCTCACTTTGCAAAACAAATTGCAAGGATCAATCAAACCACTGTGACTGCTTGACCCAGGGCCCTGAAGCGGCGCGAGTTGAACTTGCTGGCCGGGACCGTGGACGAACGGAGCACCAGCGGGTGGCAGCGGGGCACGCACAGAGTACGGACTTCCTCGCGATGGAGAATACTAATACAATATCAAACAATGAACAAGTAGCATATATATATAACGAACCTGAGTGGGGTACGTAGGGAAGACCGATCCTGAAGGAATAAAGGCTGGTGCATTGGTATTGAACTCTGAGGAGACGGTTCCACTGGTCCGTCGGGCTTGATAGATTTGGACGGCAATGTTGTGGCCGTCAATATCGGTACAGTGCATGGCTTCCTCTGCAGCGCGGGCATCATCTTCGTTCCAAAACTCGACTGTACCGGTGTCGGCTCCGAAATGAGTCTGAGTGTGGGCCGATGCAAGGGCGCCGAAAGGGCGAAAGAGGTCGTAGAGTTGGACATCAGTGAAGCCGGGCGGCAAATGCTTCACGAGACGAGGCAACGCCGATGGGGGTGGGAGTGGAGTTGGAGGGTTTGTGGGAGGATACGGAGATAATACGAGGGGGACAGGGGGCTGAATGCCAGGAAGTGGTCGTGACTGGAGCGTGGCGAGGGCCTTCTCCGCTGAATAGGTGATGTGAGAATCGGATTGCGCAAATGAAAAGCTTAGGATTACCCTTCTCGATATAGCGGAACTCGATTGTGCCAGAGAGGACCTGGTTCACGGGGTCGCGTGGTATCTTAGGCCTGAATGGACCACAGGCGACAAAGGCCAGAGCAAGATTTTCATCAGTAATGAAAGGGGGGATATTTGATATGTATAACAGTGGTTCGTGGAGATATGGGTGAGGGTGTGGCCCATGCACTTCGTGGTCTTGCGCTGCGTGATCGTACTCGGATTCCATCGTGATTAGGAAGAACTAGACGTGGCGTAGAAGAAAGAGAAAGAAAATAAGAAGATCCAGGTCAGTCGAGAGACCTCTACAATCACAGCCTGCCCAGTGATGCCTGCGCAGGGCAAGTCTTCGTCAAAAAAGTTCCTCTCTTCAC
Organism: Tephrocybe sp. 10521TJB; assembly: GCA_018221635.1. Taxonomy (NCBI): domain Eukaryota; kingdom Fungi; phylum Basidiomycota; class Agaricomycetes; order Agaricales; family Lyophyllaceae; genus Tephrocybe; species Tephrocybe sp. 10521TJB. Next base: position 25,472 of record JABAJS010000096.1, on the reverse strand, counting down.
TCCGCTTATGTAACTGATCATTGTCGTCGCCTAACCCATTTGGGTTCAAAGCTCATAAACTAAATGTACATTTCGTCTTGGGTATCGTGCAATAAGGATATGTGAGGCCGAATTCTATAATTCTAACTCTCCTCAGGACATAATTTGTCGTGATGATGTCTGCCAGTCTTAGTCAGCTTTCATTTCTCTCCTGAATCGTAGCAGCCGCACTGACCATCTTCCAGGATGAATAAATTCCAGGGGTTCCAGGGTATATTGTTTTCGAGCGCGTAATTCAGGGGTGGCGACTGTGAAGACGCCTAAGGAAAGGTCAGGCTTCGCCCCATAATGAAAAGCCAACAGGAGACTAACCGACGGATAGATCGCGTTCGTTTTGCAACAGTAGATCGCTTTGCGATGTTCTTTATCCAAGGAATGATGTTGTTTGAAGGCAGAGCCAATTTAAAATTTGTCCAGCTGCAGGCGTATGTCAGGCTACGCGTTCCCTTCACACAACACATCTTACGTACCCGCTAGTCAGGGCCGAATGCGCGACTTCAAACTCCTGGACAACTGTTACAGGCATAGTACTTGGCACATGTGTGCTCGAATGAGAATGATGTTGCAGCCTCTGCACGCCGGAAGAGTGAAATAGCGGCGCCGCAGAAACGACATGAAGCGAAGACAAGAGGACGATGAGAGCCAAAACGACTTGAACTCGGGAGTGGAACATCGCGGTCGCTGTAGGTTGCTTGGTTGTTGTGGGGCGAAAGTCTGACTGAACACTGCACCGGTCGGAGTGTTTAAGTATTGTTTTGTAAGTATGAGTGTTCTGGAAGGTTAGACACCTCCGGTGCCCAGCAACCATTCGAGAAGCAAAAAAGGTCCTGGCCGCGGGATTGACGCGCAAAGGAGAGGAGTGTAAGGGGAAAGCTTCTTCGCCGGAACCCATTACCGTGTATTACAAATGGATTGGGCCGCCTTGGGACACCTAGACCATGCCCTTAATAGTTCCGCGGATTCAAGATAGGACCTTTCGAAGAAATGGTTAATCAGCTTGAGATTGAAAACAAGCTATACTGTCAATCTAGCTTGTGGCCTAGGCTAATAGACCAAGCTGCCGATGGTACCGGTGGACTTTGAACAGTGGCAAAATCCCGCCATAAGTTCTGAAAAGCAATGTTTGTCCCCAACATCCACGAAAACGCGTCATACATTCGATCAGGGACCACTTCCGGACAACGCAAGCAGCGGAGGATCAGGGCCAACCGGCAGCGGTTCGACCTGAATGCCCAATATATTGGTGAGTGAGTTGCCTCGGATTGTGGATCCCCAGAAGGCTATCAGGCGGCCCATCCAGAGGTCTGCTCAGAGATAGAAGCATGCCGAGACTGATGTTATGATGCGCCACGTTGCCAAAATTGATCCACAACTCCTCGTTACTCGTGCATTGCTCATATCTTCACTCCATCAGCATTTCTGGGCCTGATTGGCTTGGCTGACAATAGTATCTCTCCTTGAAGGAAGCCACTGAAACGAAGCCAGAACATAAGAAACCTTGTGATTCAAATTTTTCCAAGAGGCGAAGATAGCGTTATAGTACCATGGTCCAAAGATATCTAGAGTCCTCGCCTCATCAGCCATCTCCCTCGAAGTTGACATCAGGATAGTTCTTGAGAGGATCTTTTCGGAGAGCCTCCATTTCCGACGCGAGCCCAGGTGCTTTCCCCACAGCAGCTTTAACTTTCATAACTGATTCTGGAACAGTATGCGATGTTGCAGGAGGCGCCATAAGTGTCTGCGGGGGTTCCTTAATTGACGCGTGGGGAAGAAACATATAAAAACATACCTCATCACGGAAAGGCGTGAACGTCGGGGTAGATGGCACCGTAGGCACCGCGGCATCCTCATCGACAAAAGGCCTTATACTGCTCGTGCCCTTAGCAGGGGTCTTAGGCACCTCTCGCCCTGTCTTGGGCTTCGCAACAGGAACAGGCGGAGGGGCCATATCTTCCGGGGCTGGATCCCTGAAGATAGCTATCCTTGACCCCGAGGCTGCAGATGAGGACCCGGAACCGGACGCAATCCGTTTTGAGCGTCCAGCCTGCTTGAGTGTCGTGCCTACAAGCTTCTTTGTTTCTGGCACGTTTTCCTTGATCCTCGTCTTACGTGTCCCAATGTCTGTCCACGTGTTCGCTGAGGCCTCTGCAGCCTGCGACTCGGACCCCGTGGGATCCACGAAGATTGCCAGAGGGGCGTTGGAGGTTGTTCGAGAGGATGAAGGGAGTGTGGATGGTGTGCTACGCGAGGATGTAAGACCTGTTGGCCCCGTGCCAGAACGTGAGCTTGATCCGAGGACGGGACGTGTGGGGGCAGTGGTGGTTGGGGGTGGTGGTGCAAGCGTGTTGGACATCATCCGCTTTTGAAAGTCATCATGCCTGGACTTTAGGTGGTCGAGAGGCGACGCCCGCCGCGCGATGCCTAGTGCATATGCATCATCGGCATCTTTGCGCCTGTAACCAAAATTGTACCTATGCCACCTATCATGTGAGTTCAAGAGCACTCACCGGCCGTCCCGTTCCAAAACGGCCGCATATTCTTCATATAGCAATGCGAACTCTGTGCCTATCTCATTCGCAATTAAAAACCGGTAGATAAGCGTGGGCCTTTCGACGAAGCTGGCATAGAGAAGCCACAGCTTGAGATACTTCAGGTCCCCTCTCCATTTTCCTCCGCGGTCATCTTTAAGCACCCGTGTGGCTTCTTCGAGAAGCTCAAGAAGCCCAGACTCTACACTTGGGCCCTGCGGATAGTTTTCGATCGTCCAGTAGACTAAACGGCAATACGCGTCCAAGGGGTCGCCGTCCTCTTCATCGTCCAGCGCCAGCTCGACGTTGATGCGCAGTCGGTTCCGAGTGGCCGAGAGTTTGGAGTCCCTTTGTGCATGCGGGGTTGCGAGGATCGCCGAGAGGGCGGTGACCCGGCGACCGGTTCCAAGAGGTTGAACATTTTCCTTTGCCGCTTCAAGGAGATCACAGTCGACTATGGACGGCCCATTGTCCGAGAAAACGTCGTCTTCTGACAACATTCAAAGTACGCTTGTGCTGATGAGTGTGACTGCTTGTTGAATTCGAGGGCTTGTCAAGGACTTTTGAGCTTGACAACGGTGACGATGTTCAGAAATAAAGCATGAATTACACGTGACCGCGACATGCTCATCCCGTCCGCCCTTGACTGTCGCTTACTATTAGCTATAATACTAATAGCCATAGCTTGACCAGCTTTTCTACAGTAATTATGAAAAGTTCCTAGATTTTCATCAAACAAGCCTGCAAATACTTCCCGGCTTCAACAGAAGAACCCCATCGTGAAGATCCGGAGCGCCTGGAAATTGACGGTATGTGACGTTTATTTATTACCCCAATGAGCCTGCCTTTTTTCGTTAATACTAACCTTGGCCGAAACTGCTTCTTGATCAGTGGCGGTATCTATCCCGCACCTATATATTCTTAAAAAAGCACTTGCTCTATGAAGTGCCTGCTTGCGAAGGCTTGCAATCCACACTCCGTCAGTATCAGTGCTCCCGACATACCAGTACCGGTGGTGCCTTGCCCGATGTTACTGCATACGGTAAACGCGTTTGGGAAGTCGGCGCGTTATATTCCATCGTTAGCCCCCGACATCGGTGCTATAACGCGTACGAGGAATGCCTTGTCGAACGAATCGCAGATGGGATACACACCTTCTTGCTCCACGCGTTTTCGGCCGTCAGCTTCTACGCCGGCCAAAATGAAAATGCTGCATCGCTGTAGCCCTTATCAGCTTCTTGAATGGTCACACACCTCGGCGCCGGTCGTGGGTTTTGGTAGCATTATATCCAAGGAAGCGTTAAAAGCCTGAACGAAGGCACGATACACAAACACTCGTTTCTGCTGGCCCCAGCATGTTGCGTTTCTCTTCTCTTCTGATCGTCTGTTATCTTTTTCGGCTAGTCTCTGCTGCGCCTCATGTCACTCCCCTCGACGACGGCCCCGCACCTAACCCAAATTTACAACTGTGGAATTCCAAATCAAGGATTATACCTGAACCAATCCGCGGCAAGCTAGGAGCGAGCATTATAGGCCCCCATGACATAGAGATAGAACGCCAAAATGCAGACCTTTTGGCTCCACCAACCACCGATCACGGACAAATAGAAAATCTCAAATGGCCATTTTCTCTTAGCCATACTCGTCTCTCCGAAGGGGGCTGGGCCCGTGAACAGAACGGTATCTCTCCATGATCCCCTATGGAACAGACAAAACTTACGATTTCTCTCAGTGGAAGTTTTACCAGTTGCTAATGCATTGGCAGGCAAGTCTTCGCATAGCTAGAGAAGTGAAGATTGTCCTTACATGTTAAAACAGGCGTGAACATGCGCTTAGAGGCCGGTGCTGTTCGGTTAGTCTTCGAAACCTACTATTTGTCTTTTCTCTTAGTGTTTTCTTTTAGGGAACTGCACTGGCACAAGACTGCTGAGGTAAGAGTAAGCATTTCATGCAAATCCTTCATAGCTCAACGATTGATATCCAGTGGGCTTATATGCTCAAAGTGAGCAGCGGCCCGTGCACGCCGGACAAATATATATTTATGACCTCTAAGGGCGATGCCAGAATTAGCACTGTTACCCCCGAAGGGCAAGTCTTCGTTGGTGACATTGTGAGCTCTCCGTCTGTTTGACTTTCTTTCTAAATGCTCATCTTTCATAAGTCCGAGGGAGATCTATGGTACTTCCCTGCCGGACACCCACACTCTATTCAGGCCAAAAATACCACTGGGAACGGAACGGAATTCCTCCTGATCTTCGACTCAGGACGATTCTCAGAGGACGCGACATTTCTCCTAACGGATTGGCTTGCTCACGTTCCCAAGAGTGTCCTAGCAAAGAACTTCGGAGTGTCTGATTTGACTGCCTTTGATCATATTCCCGAAAAAGAGTTGTATATTTTTCCGTGTGGGTGGATACAGACTTTTCGAAACTTGTTAAAAAAAGTTTGACTCTGATGAGATAAATAGCTTCTGCACCTCCTGAAGATCCCGCCGCGGACATGGTCGTGCCAAATGACACACCCAACCCATATGTGTTCCCCCTCTCTAAGATGGAACCCATCAAAACCCTGGGAGGAAGCGTGAAAGTTGTCGACTCAAGGACTTTTACAGTTGCGGAGAAAATAAGCGCCGTGGAAGTAGAGGTAAAGGTTGGGGGAATGAGGTGAGTATCAACCTCTTGGGTAATACATAGAGCTTATTACGCACAGAGAACTTCATGTGGGGGTAATTGTTTCCTTCATGGACATGATTTGCTAACATGTGAGAGCATAGTGGCACCCGACACAGCCGGAATGGACGTTCTACATGTTGGTTAGTCTTGCTAAGAGAATGACTTCTATCTCATCCTGTCATGCAGTTCTGGTGAAGCACGGGTGACCGTCTTCGCTTCGTCGGCAAACGCACACACGTACAATTTTCAGGTAAGATATTTTTACGCCACCCGCGGACCTGATTCAACTGCCGCATCATACTTTAGGCGGGTGATATCGGCTACGTTCCCCCATCTTACGGTATGAGTAACGCGACATCTCGCGACATTCGAGGGCACGGAGAATGTTCTGATACTTGATGATAGGACATTATGTTGAGAACACTGGTAACAGGACACTCAAGTTCCTTGAGATTTTCCTGGGAGGTATGTCACAATGTCACCCAAGTAAAAAAGTGCCACTCATGCCATCATTCGCCAGGTATCGTTCAAGATATCTCCCTCACCCAATGGCTTGCACTCACCCCTCCGGCGCTGGTCAAAGCACACCTCGGATTTTCGGACGAATTGATAGGAAAGCTCAGTAAGGTCAAGCAGGAGGTTGTGTGACTTGCGACATCGAAGGTGGCCGAGAGTTCGGGCAAGAATCAAAGCACGAGTAATGCCGAAGTAGATATTCATTATAAGACAAGACATTCCCTGTTTTACAGTTGAGAGAACCTTTATGTGATATATCGGAAATCAGGTGCCTACAAATAAGTCAGTGGGGTGTGAGATGCTCGAACATGACACAGACTTTATCAGCAAGTTCGTGTGTATCCACACGAGCGTTCTTGTCAGGCTTTCCGTAAACCTTGTCTCTGTGGGCATTTTCCGAACGATATGATACCTGAGAAGCACGGGTGAGAATTCAGAGTAGGCCAAAGATGTCGGCCGAATGTTCTTACAGATAGTAGAAGACAACAAATAGCAGCAAGAAACTCTAAAGCACAACCAACTAAAAAGAAGTTAGCCATCTGACAGTACTACGAATGAGTAATCTTACTTGCAAATCCTTTACTGTGGGACAAAACTTTAAAAAACCAGAGTGGTTGTGACACAGGATGCAACTCACGTATATAATGGGCCTTCGGTCTTCGGGTATAGATGAGACCCAAGAACACTTCCGCATTGACCAATGGCCATGAACATGGGAATTCCAGTGGCCTTCTTAGTCTCAGATCCCAGGTTATGGGCGTCTGTCAATGAATGAGAACAAAGAAGTCTCAGAGAGAACAAAACTTACACCAGGCAATGATTAGACCTATAGTTGTATATGTGCCGCTAGTGATGCAGAAAGTCGCAAAATAACGGACGTGATTGTTGTCGTGAACAGTCAATAATAGGCTTGCAGGACCATGTCAGCGCTCGGTAGCTTTAGGATGCAAAACAGGGAAGGTGACATACAGATAACCGATACCACCGATGCCGCAGGACACTGTCATGAACGGACCTCGCGTTTGTAATCTATCGGAGGCATAGGAAAAGATGAGAAGGACGGCAGCTGCAACTGCATAGGGTGGAACAGTAAACAACTGCGCGCGCGCGTTGCCTTGAAAGAAGGTCAGTTGATTTGTCTACCGTTAACATATCACGGGTAGAACTGACTATACCCGAGTGTAGTCAAAATGGTCGGCAAGAACGCGGAGATAGATGCGAGGGCACAATTCAGTCCAAAGTAGATAACTCCTCCGAGATATATCTGATGCAGAACATATTTTGGTCAGCTGATAATTTAAAGTTAACAAAAAATAAACATACTCTCCAGTCCTTGAAAGCAAGGTATACATGAGCTTGGAACCATTAGTTAATAGTAAAAGCGCCTTGGAAAATAGACACACCTCTATTAACCACGGCTCCAGTATCTCCGCTCGTTGCTCGATTCATTCTGTCCACGGCAATCGCACGCTCCCTTTCAGTAAGGTACGTCGTAGACTCGGGCCGGTTCGGCAGGAAGAAAAGGGTCAACACTCCAAGCATAACCGCAGGTGTTCCCTGCACATAATTGCATTAACAAAGGTATCTGTGAAGTATGAAAATGCACCTACTTCGATGATAAACAGGAGCCTCCAGTTCTCAATGTTGGCGTTGATGTGCTGAACGCCAAATGCAAGTAATCCGCCAAATGCACCAGCAACCGCTGCAAAGCCAAACCAATAGGCCATCTACCTCATCATGTCAGCGCCCATATGAACGGTTGTCATGTGTATAAACTCCTTACGCGCATCCCCATTTCACGTTTTGTGTAGAACAGAGCTAATTAGAACAGTCAGCTTTGCGTAATTTCGGAGAGGATGTTCTCACAAAAGTAAAGAGGGATTGCAGGGCCGAATCCGGCCTCAAAGATCCCCAAACAGACTCTAGCAGCCATCATTCCACCAAAACCAAAACAGGCGGACTGTTGCATAGTTAGCTCACATGATGGAAAATATGGGCACGCGATTCTTACCATTAAAGTAGAGCAGACGCCCCAACCAACAGCAGACGCAGCCATCCATACTCGTGGCGGAAAAAGCTTGGACGCCACCGTGGCCGGAACTTGGCAGAGGATCTATCCAGAAGGAGTAAGCCGCCGTAACGAGCATAAACGGATAAACCTACATAGGAGAAGAAGAAGACAGAGTTGATCCAGTCGAACAGAACTCCGGTTGGGTCACCCCCTAGGATGTCTTGGGGAAGGCCTTGCAGTCGCGCATTCCCCAAGTTAGAGCGGTCGAGGTCTGAAATTGCAAATGTTCGTCAGCCATGGAGTACCGCGACAAAATACCATCAGACTAACATGCAAAGAGATAAAGTAGACAAGCGATAGGCAAGATTCGACGGTCCAGTTTCCGAACGAGTCTCCGTTCTTCCGACGACCCCTCCAACGACCCCTCAAGCTCGATGGGTGGAACCTCGGACACGGTTTCAAGCTTCTCGTCATCGCTCGTCAGTTTGGAATTGACTCTCTTCGTGAACGGCATGACGGGCGAAGCCTTCTCGATAGACATCGCGAATGACACGTATTACAAGAGACGCAAGTATGAGAGGAACCGAAAAGCTCGGTAGACATATCGTTGAAGGCCGTTATTTATCCCTTTCCCCGAATAACGTTACTCACCAGAATGTATTCATTCTCCACTTGGTCCTTGGCTCCAATGAGGAAATCCAAAATGGACCTTGTGACCATCCTTACATCAAAGAAGGAGAGAGCAGACGGGGACAGACGGATACGGGGTATGGACAGCTGTCCACTCGAACGTGGCGATTCAAGGCTCGATGATGCCGTGGACGACAGATCTAATCATGATGATAAGTCGGCCGATGAAATGAAGACCCATGTGGCAGATTGAAGTTCCTTTCTCAGCAACATTTTGTATGGATGGATCCCAGATGGCAGTGGCGCGGCAAACTGAAGATCTTCAGCGGTTCTTTCGTCATTTTCACAGATCCTCGGTGATGTCCACGCCACAGTGACTTGAATGAGCGGCGACTTTCGACCAATTACAAGCTACGAAGGCAATCCTTGAATTTAAATAAGATCTTGCAATCGAAACAGTCAGACTTGAAGCTTGAAGAGGATCGGTGAATTGTTCAGTCGCAGCCAGTTAATTACAGGAAATTCGTGTTTCTAACTAGAAATTTCATTGAAAACGCGGTGAGTCGCTTGACATCTGTTGGCGGCGAGTAATCCCATCAAGCATAGAGCCAAGTACCATCTTACATTACAGCAAAAATCGGCCGAGAATCCCACGGGGAAACTCTAAGATAGCTGGTCCACATTGACCGTGGAGTAGTTTCTAATTTTCGCAACTCGCCGCGGGGAAGAATATCCCCGACAGATGCGGTGCATCGCAAGAACGTCGTCAAAAGCAAATAATGTCGGTAATCGAGCCCATTATTCTGCTGCATTGCGGGGCAGCACTCGTACCGATAATCCCGAAGAATATTATTTCAACCATCGATGGAGCGAGCTTGTTAGGCACGAAGTGAACAGCCGCCAGCGCCACCAAATGCCAGAAGGTTTGATTGCATTCATTGCCCTCAAGGGACTGTGTTTTGGTGGCAATCAAGTGGCAGCGATTGAATGCGACGATGACGTTGTCTAATACGACAGCCAGCAAACCCGTGAGGGCTTGATGATTAAGGACTGTAGAAACTTCGGCCGATTGCCTCGTCAACGTAAGATAACTTTCTTGCTTTAGAGCTGGTGGGGTTGAGTGGTCGGGAAGTGGAGAGAAATGGAAGGAGTTAAATTTGCTGTTACTAGCGCAGAGTAGATGCAACGGGGTGGGTGGATAGGTGTTAGCAGATCCACTAGCAGAAAGGCAACGAGACGGGCCGCAGCGGTACCATATTGCAATACTGCTACCCCCAGAGGCAAGAGTGGCCCATCCCAATTCTAATGATGATCCAGAAAAGATGTTAGTTGATGTTAGCTATTGATAATCGTTATATCAATATCTTTGAATACATTACCTCGGCACTTAAATATTGCTTCTTGTTCGCCTTCAATAAAGGTCTCCCGCTTTCTTCGTAAGCGTACAAAAGGGCCTTGGACGTCGCAGAGCTATTATAGGATGTTATCCCAGTGAGAGAAAACAGCTTGAAGCGGACACTGCTCCCGAAATTCTGCAGACGTGTTCAGACGTGTTCGCTGATCCATTTTCGCTCTGGATCGACCGACGAAGTCACGAGAAGCAGCCGTCAGGCTCCATCGACGATGCATCAATACGTGGAGTAGCACAAGTTCTCCCTGGTAATTGTCCAGTACAGAGGCAAGCAGACTATGAATTAGTAAATTCAGGAGCGCCATATGGATCATTCGGCGAAATGAAAGGAGGAAATTGATGGTGAAATCTGGGTTGAAAGTCCCCATCGTGGATGTCGTGCATGGCGAAGACAGACAGTGCCACTCATGGCCCGAAGAGAACGGATGACTTACCCGATACTCTGTCAAGTTGCAAAAAGGCATCACTCAGGTGTTGCCAGGGATGAGCGGTCACGTCCCTGGGGCACAACTGCTACAAATTCTGATCTCAGAGTCACGTCGATGTGGACCTGGCAAGTGCCGTGCGCGTCGCGACGCGTTTGATTATTCACGTGACTCTGAGCACGCAATTGTGCGCGTCGAGCACACCATCGTCTGAGTTTGAAGGTATGGTATAGAAATAGCGAGGAATTGTGAAATGTATGTGTTTCTCCTCCTATGCTCATCGCCTCGTCCCTTTGGCGTTTTCCCTCAAGACCTCTCCCCCCCCACAGACACACACACACCCTTTCTTCCGTTGGACCACTCATAGCGCCAGACATGAAAACTCAATCTTCTCGAAGCCTGATTCCTCGTGCAGCAACTTTGAACCTTTCACAATAATGTCGCACCAGTGTCTCCAGCTTTTCTATCAACTACTTACTCTGGCGGGGAACCCTCATCTGCTTGTACATCACGTGGGCTCCGCCAACACCCGAGCTCGCTGTCCCGGATCTTCTTTTGTCGTGGTCGACCGCGTGATCCCACCCGGGCTTATCGCGCTTGTCTCAATATGTGGGCTGTACCCCTAGCCGGATAAACACAACAACGTAACTTTGGGAGGGTCGCCGGCTTCCATGAATCTCTCCTTTAGAGTCAAAGATAATACTCTTCAGGGTGATATGCTCCGAAGGCGACTTCCATCACGCTCCATGGACTTCCAAGGAACCTTTCAGTTATCAACCCAGTATTGCAGGGTCTGCTCTGCGTCAGGTGGCACAATGATACCAATTTTTGGGGTACGAATATGTGGGAGGGATTTCGATGCTTTGTACGTGTTGTTAGTTGTCGAGCTGCTATAAAATGTTGTTTTCCCCCTCTTTCTCTCCCACACCCGTTCATACTCCTCTGTTTGAGCAGTTTGAGTCGAATTGCCTGAATTTTGACGATGCTTTCACCTTCGTCTTCGTCTTCCTCCCTCGACTCTGTCTTTGACCAGCCCAACTCGAGATCCACGACCCCATCGTCTATCGTCTCTACCTCGTCACACAAGCCAGTCGGGACCCAGTCTCCTGTCATTTATGTTTGGGTTCCCTCCACGACAATTGCGTCAGATGTTGTGATTGCAATATACGACACATACTCTCGTGAAGGGCGTGTGGGGTTGTGCATTGGCGACGCAAGCCCGCCAAACACTTCACCGCTCAATACTTGGAACAAGATGAACATTACCATTTGTGGTCGTGGTCGAACGCTGAAGATTTCAGTCTCTTCCCAAAATCAGTACTTCCTAGAATGGAAGGACGTGGATCTGTCCATAGTAAGCTGTTCATTGCTTCGGCTTTGCACCATCGAAGCTTACACTCTCGTGTAGCCGCTAACAAACTTACCCAATGTTGCCCAACACCTCATCTCCTTTTCCCTCGCTGGTACTCGTGCAATCACTTCCGCCTCAATGGCGGGCGGTTACGTTGTCTACACTCTCGAACGGCCGACGTTCGTCTATACGCCCCTTCTTCAAACGCCCGGCTTCACCCTCACCCCGAAGCCCTCTAGCGGCAACATCCCGACGCTCGACGAGTGGAAAACCGTATGGTCTACATGGGATTTAATCACACTCCAGATGATCCCCTCAGAGATGCTTCACCAGAAGCCAATCGACCTCCGCCACAAGTGTTTATTCTACATCGGTCACATTCCAACGTGAGTTATTCGAATTTCTTATAAAAGGACATCACCGAAATTCGTATGTCCAGGTTCCTCGATATGCTTTTATCCAAGGCTATTGGTGGAGGTGCCAGTGAGCCCCAATACTTCTGGAATATTTTCGAGGTACATTTATTTACCTCCTCTTCGTTGATCTCCCATTCATGTCCTTACTAGCGAGGCATCGACCCCCACGTCGATGACCCAGATCACTGTCATGTATGTTCATCCTTCATGTTGTACATCAGCACTTTACCAACATCGAGATACTTAGAACCATTCCGAAGTTCCGGAGAAAGACGAAGACTGGCCGGTCCTTGAGACCATCATAGGCTTCCGGAATAGCGTTCGCAAGAGGCTTATTGATCTATACAGTGATATCCAAACTGGCAAGCGCCGCCTCACTCGCAACATCGCACGAACACTCGTAATGACCCTCGAGCATGAAGGGTTCCACATCGAGGCATGTCCTTCCTCTATGTGACTAATTGATAATTGACCTCGTCCTTTTCAGACTTTGCTATATATGCTCATCCAACGCGCTGGCACGGGTACCCTCCCACCTCCTGGGTTCACTACCCCGCCGTGGGAGATGTTTGTATCCCAATGGGATGCGACCCCCGCTCCCTCCACCCCCGCCGTCGTTCTCGGCCCTGCGACTGTTTCGCTCGGCCACCAAGACTCGGAGGGCGATGATGCACTGGAGGGCATTGCCGAGGACGTCGACGACCATGTTTTTGGCTGGGACAACGAGAGCCCCGAGAGGAAGTTTGAAGTTGCCACATTCCGTGCGGAGTGGCGCCCTGTGAGCAACCGCGAGTTTGAGACTTTCTGGAGGAAGGAGGGTGCAAATAAATCGAGGCTCCCTGGTAGTTGGGTGTATGAAGACGGGGAAATCAAGGTTTGTTTTATCTTCTGACTGTTGCTGTCACATTGGTATTGACTATCAATGGCTAGGTGCGGACTATGTATGGACCAGTGTCGATGGAAATCGCAGGGCACTGGCCTGTGCTTACATCGTACGATGACCTGCTGGCCTACGCACACTCAAAGGGAGGCCGTCTGCCTACGGAAGTCGAACTGCGTCTATTCCTTGACACGTATGAAATCGGGCATGAAGGCGGCTCCAACACTGGCTTTAGGAACTGGCACCCAGTACCGTACGTGCCTTACCATACAGTTTTTTTTTTTATAGCCCCCTTCTGATAATGCTTTTAGCGCGACAACTGGCTTGGAATGCAGCAACGGCAGGGGCTCAAATGGTGGTGTATGGGAGTGGACTTCGACTCTCTTCGACACGCATGAAGGCCTGTCCCCAACAAACTTATTTACTGGGTACTCCACCGACTTCTTCGACACGAAACACCATGTTGTGGTACGTCTTTAATAATAATGTCATTCATGCAGCTCAACACACGTCGTATTTCAGCTGGGAGCATCATACGCTACTATCCCTCGACTCGCCAGCCGGAGAACTTTGCGAAATTTCTACCAGCACAATTATCCATACCCTTGGGTCGGAGGACGGGTCGTTTATGACTTGTGAATTCCTTCCCAATTTTTCGTAGTTGTCATGATTATTCCTTGTAATTGTACCATCATGTCTGATAGGTTCTAAGCCTCCCTCGAATCTCGCATCTCACCGAAGACAGTATATGTAGACTTAATGTGCACGCCAATTTCAATCAGCTCAGCAGCACTGAAAGAAAAATGCCAGCTCAAAAAACTCGTACGATGATACAAGGTCGCCATCACGTGTACCAGCTATTTTTAAAAACTCTGGTGACCTGATTTTCATAAAACCTCTTAAAGTCGGTCCACTACCTAATCGTCTTCCCACTCACTCACTTCCTCCTTTCTCCCACTACTTTCGTTTTACCTTGTGAGTAATTTTTCCACGTTTACTATCAGTCTGTACTGTGGTATAATGACTGCTTATGGCTTGGCCGTTGTCGCGTCACAACCCACCACTGAATTTTATCTTGACATTTCTAACATTTTTTTTTCTGTTTTCTTAGAATAAAGAATGGCTTCACCCTCAGCTGATGGCCGTGTTGGCAACCGTATTGAGAACTACAACGGGTTCTGGAAGAAGGACCCTCAAAGAGAGGACGAGATTGCAGCCGAGAAGCGTATTGACAGCTATGCAGAGGTCGTCAACGGTCAGTTTATAAGTATACTGTCACGTAAGGCATTCAACTGAAGTTCATCAGGCTATTATGACGGTGCGACCGAGCTGTACGAGTACGGCTGGGCCCAGTCCTTCCACTTTTCGCGATTCTACAAGGGAGAGGCGTTCCTCGCCTCTCTCGCTCGCCATGAACATTACCTCGCCGCACAAATGAACCTCCGCCCTGGCATGCGCGTCCTTGACGTCGGCTGTGGTGTTGGTGGCCCGGCTCGCGAGATTGCTCAGTTCTCCGACGCTACCATTGTTGGTTTGAACAACAATGAATTCCAGATTGGCCGTGCGAGGAAGTACACCGCGAAAGCCGGGCTTCAAAACCAAGTTACCTTCGTGAAGGGTGACTTCATGAAGCTCGCCGAGCAATTTGGCGAGAACTCCTTTGATGCTGGTGAGTACTCCACTGAATGACTTCGGCATCATCATTCTGAACTGTATGTTTAGTTTATGCCATCGAAGCTACCGTCCATGCTCCCACATGGGAAGGTGTGTATGGCGAAATCTTCAAGATTCTGAAACCTGGAGGAATTGTCAGTTTTTTTTCGTATTTTATTTTCTGCATTATCTCACTCACTTCCTCATAGTTCGGTGTGTACGAATGGTGCATGACTGATGACTGGGACCCCTCCATTCCCTCTCACAAGCGCCTGGCTCACCAGATTGAGATTGGCAACGGTATCCCCGAAATGCGCCCTCTTCGCCTGGCTCGTCAAGCTCTCAAAACTGTTGGCTTCAAGATTGAACATGAAGAGGATTTGGCTGCGCGTCCTGACCCTATTCCGTGGTACTACCCATTGGAGGGTGACATCTCCAAGGCTCAGACCTTCTGGGACTACTTTACTGTCTGGCGCATGAGCTGGAGCGGCAAGTTGGTTACCCATAATGCTACTCGCGTATTCGAATGGATTGGATTAGTCCCCAAGGGCACTCATTCAGTTGGTGAATCACTGAAGATTGCTGGTGACTCTCTTGTGGAAGGTGGCCAGACTAAGGTTCGTTTACCATCATCTGTCATGCATATTGTGTCCTTCATCTGACGAACTTCACACAGCTCTTCACCCCTATGTGGCTCGCCGTTTGCCGGAAACCTGCCAACTAACGTGTGGTCGTTGCCTATATACCTTATACCTTAATATCCGTAGACACGTTATGTTATGTACTGGGATTATACACAATTCAAGGAGATTTGAAATCCGTGTCAGAAGAAAATCCAAATGCAAGGTACCTCGGCAACTTCCGATCACGTCTAAAATCCTCGAGGCTCGGGTGCCTATCTCGCACAATGGCCAGCGATCCTAGGGTACATAAACCCAGGCTTCCAAAAGCTTACACTGTCCAGCAGTTAACGTTTCTTAAGAGGTACATACAGTAGAATCTAGGTCCCCCCAGCCCTTATCCCTGACCTCTACCTCCAGCAACCTTGCAGAATTTGAACGAAGATCCCAAGGTTCCATCAGGGGGGATGCAAAGAAATTCGCTCTTGAGCGAGCCTCGGATTTTATTGTACAATTTGGGCTTCCTCCTGAATTCATCGGCATCCATGAAGCGGATAACAAGTTTCGCGAGGTTTGTGCACCAATGTTTGCTCCGTGAACCCACTCTAACGCCTTCTGCGATTCAATGTAGCAAATATACAATTGGTTCAAGAATACCGTAGGTAGAAATAGGCGTAAAAATGAAGGCAGGCCCAGGTCTACTGGGAAGAAGACTGCAGAAAAAGGCAAGCTTCATGAATTGACTCATGGCTGGCGTCTGAACAATACTCGCAGCCCATGAGAATCCCCCCGAAATTGCCTGGAATCCTGTGCCAACAACGAACATCATACCTTACGCCCAAGCAGAAAGCAGCTCCAGTTCCGCCAATTCTTCTCGCACCCCCGTCGTATCCCCTGTGCAGTATGCAGCACTCCACCCTTCGGCATCGATATCAACGCCACTCCCACCTGCAACTTCCCCACACTTGAATCTCACCATTACCAAAACAACGATTCGTGATGCTTTCCTCCGAAACACAGAAGCATCCAGCCTCGCAAACATGATACAGACTTTCGCCCTTTCTGATCCGTCCCCAACACCATTAACGGCTGTTATTGAAGCTCTCTTCGAAGCCCTCTCTCCAGAAACAAAGTCCGGTCATTTTAATGACAACAGGGAACCTCATGCCTACCTCCGCCGCTACCTTGATGCATCTACGTATTTCTCATCTTCCGTTGTCCATGCTGGAGTTTCCGGGCCTATGGCTGGTCCTCGAGCTATACAGATGCAAGTGCGAAAGTTCTCCACGTGGGTACCGAATCCGCCACCTAAGCAAGAACAGCGGTCACCGATACCGTTGACAGCCTCGACATCGAGATCGATGTCTGACGAAATGCAGCGTATAGCGAACGACCGCCGACGTCGCAAGGACCACATTCAGTGGGCAAACATTCATGCTGCTGCACTTGAGCTCGGTATGCTTGGAATGGGCCACGCAGGTGATGCTGATAACAGCGGGTATGCGTATGCCATGGGGCGTGCCTTCTCTGAGATGATTGCACGGGATGCCGTTTGGGAATCTGACGAAGTCGAGTGGGTGGCAGGAGTATGCATACTCCGTGCTGTCATACGAACAGCCATGAGAGGTGACCGGAGGCAAAAAGACGAATACGACGAGCTGTTGAAGACGTACGAGAAGAGGTGGAAGGAGATTAAGGATGAAGCTAGACAATCGTTCGTAACAGTGAGTCTACGCACCTTACTTGATAACACGGTCTGAAACTTATGTAGGAAGTTCTTTTGGCCGCCAAGGACGACCTCGCACGGCTGGAGGAGTCCCTCAGATAACAGACGCAACTTTACTCTGTGTACGTTTCTTATATAACGATTCTGCATCTTGATCCGCATTTCATCCCCGTCGCATTTCCTGAATAGACTCGCCTGCTTTCCCACTATTAGGATTCAATAACTTATCTGTATTGCAATTCATACTAGGGTACCTATTTCGATCTCGTAACGAGCTAACAAGCCCATCATATTGGGTCACATCCACGTATTCAAATGCACCAGTACCCTTTTGAGTACATCTTCTACATGCTCACGCTCAACGAATCTACTCGCAAGCTAGTCAGTCACCTCTCTTCTCGTCTGTTCCAATTTACGAGTTGCTCACCCATGAGGTTCTCTCGGATAGAGTACAAGTTGTGCGGCTTCTCTGGCTCTTGCAGATGCACGACGCTTTAGTCCGCGCCAGAGGCCTATGGCCTGGCCAACAGGTACTCTTTCGTCTTTCTCTCCATGTAAAATCAGGATTGCGGTCGTAACATCGGCGACACAATGGATCGGACTTGTCTTCCTGACAGATCTCTCTGGACCATCATAGTCCCACGGCGCACTTTGACCGATGTCCGTCTGTTGTTGGTGAGAATCCGAGGTTCCTTATTTCCACCAGAAAACTTACCTCGAGTTCAGGTGACCCTGATTCCATGACCATCCCTTCCCAATTAGACACACCGGCACCTACGACCGCAGCCTTAAAACGGTTTTTGGTCTTTGTAACACCCCATGCCGTCAACGATCCACCTGTCATGAAATTTGAAGATTGAATCGAGGCACAGTTGCCACTGGAACCGCCACTGACCATGACTCCATCCTGCAACCCCCAATCGGTCAGGATCTGCAAGGCCGCGGCGGATTGCTTCGTCCAGCATACCCTCGCAATCCTTCCAGTCATGTATACCAATTCCCCGGCTTGCGGCATGAGCAAAATTGTGACCACGACCTTGGCCTGAAAATGAGAAGACCCTGTCAAATGATTCTCATGTTTCATATTTGTGGCCCCTTACTTCCACGGTAGTTTGGTGAGATGACCAGGTATCCGGCTACTGCGAGCAACTCACGCCAATTGCAGAAATAGGGCATGTAGTCTTATCTCGTGCGATCAATCTCCTATTGATTGAGATTCTCCGTCGCGGCCACTCACCTGGGATATCACGCCTGCAACCCCAAGTACTGTCGTTATTTCCCAGTTCGTCGACCGAAAAAAACCTCACCTGTATGGACCCCCGTGCAGGAAGAGAATCGTTGGTAGAGGACCAGCTGTTATACTATGCCCAGGCGGATAACGAACGATCCCGTTGAGAGGAATCCCGTCTACGGATTGCCATCGGAATATTTCTGTTCTGAAAACAGGAGCGTGGGCCAGCCATTCCAGGTGTGAAGAGAGCTGCAGTCTAGAAGATTTTTCTCGGCCATCGGCCGACATTCGACAGACCCATACGTTTGGTGGCTCGTGGCGGATTCCTGAGCTAAGCACCGCGGCAACAAGGTGCGTGACGCGACCTTTACTGTCAACGAACCTTTTAGCATCCCAAGCTCCAAACCAGATTCCTTCGTCATGTGTACGGAAAATTGTGACGGGATCCCGAGCTTTTTGGTCCAGGAATACGATGTCGATGTGCGTGTCGACATCTGAAGATACCTCTACAGCGATCGCGGAATCAGCTCCTGCGTCAACAATGCGAACAGCATCTTCCTCGACCCCGTACATCCGATGCAACTTCTTTCTAGCCAAGGCTGCTTCTGTATCTTGGAAAAGAGCTCTTGCGTCGAGGATGTTCGACGGCTCGTAACTCTGCAGGCTTGCAATGAGCCCCGAGGTTGCCCAGACATTGCGCCCGGAAGGAGAGCGAGGGTATTTCCCAAGATAACAAGGAGCCTGGTTGGCATCTCTGATTGAGATGCTTTCTAGGATCACTTCTCGCTCTGCAAATTCGGGCGCACGTCCCTGCCGCAGCCTATACAGCAACCGACTACTGTCGGGGCTCCATGTAAAGGCTTCAATGTGGCGATCCCTCCGCACACTGTTCAAGGTGAAGATTTCCCCTGTCAAAAATACGTATACACGCAGTCGCGCGGTCCCTTCCTGCATCTCGCCCATGACACGTGCATCACTGTCCTCTATCTTGTTCAGTTCGGCGGCATCCAAACTATCGTGGCTGGTGAATGCGACGAACTGTCCGTCGGGAGAGGCTTCAAAGGCCTGCACTCTCTGTTTTCCAAAGTTGGGTGACAGAGGCACGGGCTGAGAAGTGTCGTCACTGATGCCGAGCTCCAATCTGAAGAGACTGGCTCCTTTTCCTGGGTCATTCCTATCTGACAAGAAGATAATATGTTGTCCATCGGGGTGGAAGACACCTGCCCGGTCATTGAAGGTGCCTTTTGTTAAAGGTCTGGCACTGTGCGAGACGGCTGTCTCCGCGAGCCAAAGCTCAGATAGTGGTCTATCGATTTTGTAGAGGGGCTGGACTTGGTAGAGGATCATAGAGCCATCTGTGCTGATCTGAACATCGCGAACCTTTTGAGAGGACGCTATCTGGGCTGGCCAGGATAACTCTGTCTGTAGCAGGGAGGGCATCGAGTGAATCGCCGAAATCTTTTGATTGTTTTTTTATTCGTAGTGTTCATTTAACAGTACGTACTAAGTGTGCTCACGAGTCACTCAGTTCACTCAGTGCTCCAAAATAGCTCCAGAATCGGAGTTGCCCATAGTAAGGATGCGCTTTCATTTAACTTTCATTAAGTTTTTCACCGTTGTCACCAGATACCCGGGTTAATTATCGGTTGGTCTTAGACGACCAGAAAAATTCCTCGCGGGTTAACCCCAAGATCTCTCTCCCACTGAGAAAGATCTTGATTGGATGGTTGAATGTAATATGGAATGCAGTGCATGTATCGGAAGCCGTAAAATACAATTGGGTTTAAAAAGACATTACATACGATGCTAACTCATAGAACGCACTCAATCGCAGATGGCCGTCCACTCAGACTGAGGGCTTCCGCCCCAACCACCTGCAGAAGAATCGGACTCTCGGTGCTCTTGCGGCTTCACTGTGTACGTAAGACCGGAGACAGATCTGCTCCTCCTGTGCTGAATTGCGCGGACCATAAGCTCGGGAGTTCCATGGGTGACGGGGCCAACGTCCGGTGCGCTGTGTGTTCTGGAATGACGGCTGTCCTCGAAGGACTCGGGCGATGGGTAAAAGAACTCGTAGGCGGGTAGAGATGCAGAATCAGTTTGTTCTCCGGGGAGAGGGCCAAGCACTGATGCATCGGTCCGTGCAGACGTCTCGGAACTAATTGAAGCGGGGTACTCCGACGAACAGAGAGAGAATTTGCTGCGTGGATAATTGGACCTGATGTCCATGACCGGAGTATTCGAAGCCACCTGGGTGTTTGAGTCGGAAGCAGACGCTTGGCTTTTGGCACTTGAGTACACGGACGAAGCTGAGCGCTGAGAAGGAGTAGGCTGGTACACAATCTCTTTCTCCGAGCCATAATAAGATCCAGGTGGGGGCGGTGAATCGATCTTCTTCCATGTGTCAGAATTATCTTCTTTCTTTCTCCCACACAAAACAAATAACCGGCGGTCAAAAGCGACATAGACCAAAAACATCAACACCATCAAGCCTGCCATCACTGCACCAATTATGACAAGTTTATGAGAGGCTAATCGTTTAGAGCTGAGAGGATCGGCTGTAGGTTGATCGGCATCTAGGACAGCCTGCGTAGGGGTTGGACCCGCGATACCGGATAACTTCCCATGACTGGATTCCTGTGAAGGAACCTCAGATGGGAAACTGGCTTCGGCCCCAATGCCTGGGATCGATGACGGAATCACAAGACCAGGACCACGATACGGGGTTGAAGGAGAAGGCTGTGCGGTGGTGGTGGTACCGGTCGGGACTAAATCAATGTCAGCCTTCGGGGCTGGAGGCGGGGTAGGCGTTAACGGACGAGTATGGGCCTCAGGTACCGCTGTTGGAGAAACGCGGGCTGGCGAGGTCGCGGATGGTTTAACAGCTTGACTGTGTTCAGCTTCAGCCACCATCTTGAAGACATCGGAGACTGGCGGAAGGTGGTACGTGGGATTATTGGTGCCCATTCTATTCGTCACTGGCGAGTGATTGACGGGCCATGAGGCGGCCTGGACCTTCATAGGAAGTCCTTGTCGCGCTTGTCGCGTCCACATCCACTTCGAGTGTTTTCCTAGCGATCGAAAAGGAGCGGGCGAAGCCGAAGCGAGAATGACATGAAGGCACATGAGAAGCACAGTGGAAAAGACGCGAATTGACAGGGCCATGATACTGTTTTGAATGAGCGTGGTGCCGTGCGGGCTTCAGATAGAACAACAGAGGAAATGGCGGGGAGCGACAAGTGACCATTTTCAAGTATGGTTTTTTTTATCCTTGGCGGCTGACCGCACTAACTCGAGGCTGACTTGTAGTTATCAGTGAATTGTAAACATATTGCACCCACCTGGATAAAGTCCGCCTTGTTTCTGGGTCTGGGGTCCTTCTATCTTGGGTAAATATGCACCTAAATGAGCATTGTGCAAGTTGAAGTACTACAGCAAGCCGACGTGATCATCAATTTTTGAAAATCAAGAAAGGAAGAAGTTTTCCTATCCGACCACGATGCGCATTTTCGTATTTTTCGTTCCCTTTAGCGCAGCGTCAGGGTCTCTCCGAATCCCATCCAGAGTCCACCGCATGTTTCTTTGTACCATAAATCTTTGTGGTATCTGACATCGTGAGACTGCCGTGCTTGCCGTGAACCTCGACCCCAAAGTTCTTTAGCATTCCTTGTCTTCTCTGCACAGACCTTGCCGCCCTTCCATGATCCCGCCCATGTCTGCTGGAGATGATCATTCACTTGGCCTGTCATTTCATGGGTCTTTTTGCATCAATATGGAATCCCCAACCTAGTTGCAACTTGAACGCCCCATGTGCTGGCGTCAAGAAGAGCAGTTGCCGAACGTTCGTTGTACTCCGGACCTTCTACCTCGGCGGTTATTCTGGTCGATTATCGAGTGCCTCGCACTTTCCCCACCTTCCTTGTGTTCATCATGATTGTGTTGATAATTCTATAAGTGAGGCAAAAGAGGCTTATAAGCCGGCAAGATTGCAACCACACTTTAGCACCACTAGGCACTAGTGTTTAAATACCTCACGAGGACATGCAGATAACACTACTTGCTTTCTCTTATTCTCTTCTGGCTTCGACTGCTATTGCTGTTGACCTCCAATTATGTGTACGTGCATCATCGCGATTTGTCGCAACTCGCATTGAAGATTTCCTTATTCCTCAGCATGGTGGCGTGAAAGGGGTGTGTCAGAATATCACCTTTACATCCCCGGAGACGACATGTTATCCTACCGTAAACGCGACTGTCGGACCTATCGACACAATCGTTGGCATCACACCAGGCATCCAGTACACGCTCTTCACGTAAGACTATCGTTATCTCTCTTTTTGGGAGCTACTGTTAACGCGTTGCACAAGGGCAGCTGGTTGTGGCGCCGGGCCCGTATCAGCTGTATTCGGCGACGGAACTAACACACTCGTTGCCCCGTTGTATGTGGTCTCCCAGATTACGGTGAAGTCTTCATGCTTATTTCCCGGCACAGCCTCGACCACGTATCATCGATATCTGCGGGTATAGTCACCGTTTGGACACCGTTGGGTTGCTTCACGTGAGCGTCTGCTAGTTGCCTCTATGCAATTGTATCTTTTAAAAAACTTACAACTCAATACACAGAGATTTTGCTGGGTCCCGCACGCTGGCTGCCGCCACTTTAGTCAATGATACTATGACAATTGAGGAATGCCAGACATTCTGTGATAGTGGCGCGTTCGGTTTTGCAGGTGTCGAGTTCGGTAGCGAGTGCTGTATGTACTATCTTATTGACCCCATTTCACCCCTTTTTTCTGACCTTTTTTCCATGATCTATGATATCAGATTGTGATTTCTCGATCCAGTTTCCGGCTGTCCCAGACAATGCTACAACTTGTGATATACCTTGCGCTGGCAACGCCACCGAAATTTGCGGAGGAGCGAGTCATATCAATATCTTTAGCAGCGGAAAGCCACTTCCTACCATCCCAGCGACGGTTATTGGTCCCAATACAACTACATGGACATACGACGGATGTTTCACGTGAGGGCTTTATTATACCAAAAGACACACAAGACTTGACCACTTTGCACACTGGCCTTAGTGACGACAGCGTTGGCAATCGAACATTCCCTCTGCACCTTACGCTTACTACAGGCGTTGTTCCACAGACCTGTGTAGACGCTTGCTCCAGCGCGGGTCAGACATTTGCTGGTTTGGAGTTCGGAATTGAGTGTTGTATGTGATGGCAAATTTACCAGCATTGACACATCTGATTATGCTTTTTTAGGGTGTGGCACAGATATAGAAAGCAATGCGACGAAGGTGGATGACATCCAGTGCGGACAAGCCTGTACAGCTGATCCCTCCTTCTTCTGTGGCGACGCCGATCGTCTCAATGTTTGGACGGTTGCTACGACGGCTTGAAGGACGCTATCATAAAAGCTTGACTGTCTGTTATGTCTTGTGTTTTCTCTATTTGCTATTCGTACTTGCACAAATTATCACCGATTATAACATCCGACACGACGAAAGATATATTCTCCCATCAGTAAGTAGTTCCTACTAAATAGAAGGTGAAAACTACGGTTTTCCCTCTTTCATGTCTTCGGCTTCCATCCACTTTTCCAGCGCCTCTGTCATTTTAGCCCACTCATGAATTCCTCCATTTCCAACACCCTTCAACCACACATCTGCCTGGCCAAGTTCTTCCACGCGTCTCCAAGCTCTCCTCAACGAGTCTTTCTTGATATACATCTCCTTCTCCCATTCCGGTACCCTGGTATACTGGCTCTTGACTGCATCAGGCCCGCGATCCCACACAGCATTTGGTTTCCATCCAGACGCCGTGCTGCAAAAATCAAACAAGGCATCACGATACTCGAACTGCTGCATGATCTCGAAGCGATGCCACGCGTTTGCAACGGCCTGCGGCTCGTCCCCGACTTGCTTTTTTACGTCTTCATAACGCTGCATGATGTCGACAACTTCCTGTGATGGTACTAGGCTTCCCGGCGTTGTGAATTCATGTAGTGCCGCGCGCGTTTGTATCTCTACTAATGGGAAAGGAGCAACGTATATCAGAAGCCCAAGGAAGGCCAGCCTTGATGGCGGGAACTTTGCAGTATCAAGTGGAAACATGTGCCGCGCTAGTGGGAAAACATTGTACGTCGAGTTATAGATCTCTCTCGGGAGAGGTGGGAAAGGAGGCAGAACAGCCGATCGTACGACATCTTCTGAGAAGAAGGGGAAAGAGAACTCATAGCCTATTGCGAGTATGCAGTGGGTGATCCCAGATTCGACGGTTCCGTCTTCGAAGGTGACTTCACCGTTATCACCGAAGTGCGCTACACGGCCCCTCCGTTTGAGGTTCTCTACATCCTCTTTTATAGCACCAGTGATAGAGTGGATGACGGTGCGAGTGACGGTGCGCATTTCTGCTGCGATGTCTTGACCACTGGGTCCAGACCCAATCACGAGTACTGTGTCCCCAAAATTGTCCGGGCGTCTGTATGAGATAGAATGACTAGCTCTACCAGTGGAAAGCCACTTGGAAAGACCAGGGGTATCGGGGTAGCGTGGCTTTCTGTAATGTCCATTGCAGACCAACACGAGATCAAAAGGAAGGACTGTGCCTGCTGATGTTGTCACTTCCCATCGCGTGGAGTCCCACACGACTGATTTGACTGCCGTGTTGAACTGGATATACGGGCGTAGGTGAAAATGGTCCGCGAAGTCATTCAAATATTTAATGACGACACTAGCAGTGGGATAAAGTGGCGTCGATGGTGGAAATGGGAAACTCGAATATGACATAACGGGGTGGGGCACGTTAGTCGTGAGAGTGTCGTAAAGTGCAGTGAGCGACGTGTCGCCAGTCGGAGGTGCAGGGAGCCTATGTAGATAAAATCCCAGTCAAAACTGGCGTACTCTAGATCAGAACTTGGCTCTTACCATATGCCGCCTATATCATCGCGGGCCTCAAAAACTGTGGGCTTCCATTGTCCAGACTTATACTGTGGAGCGTCTAGGATGGTTTTTAGTGCACCAAGGCCGACAGGTCCCGCTCCAATGACACAGATTGTCTGTATTTTAGTGGATTGAGGTTCTGAATGATTGTTTGACGTGAGAACACCGCTTATAAAAGGAGAATGAGTGCAAAGTAGCTATACCTGGAACACCCATTGTAAATAGCGGTAGAGGAAGGCTTCAGCGCAGAGCGACATCCCGTCTGAATTGGCAACCAAAAGTTTATAGAAAACGGGTGAGTGCGAAGTGATCCGGCGCTGGCGCCCAGCCAGAATCGCGTCAAGTCGGCACGAATTAGATCAGGGTAAATATTGGAACTTTGAAGTCCATCTAACTCCATCGAGCTTCATCACC
>JABAJS010000095.1:0-41727 GCA_018221635.1 Tephrocybe sp. 10521TJB | reverse complement strand
ACCCTCCTCATACTCTTGTCGTTGCTCCTCTAATACAGCTCATCATGTTGCTGTCTCTCTCTCTCCTAGGGACCATTGTTTTGCTATCCTATCTTTACCGCGATGCCTCTCCCCTGTGGGGCGACCTCTCCTTTTCACCTCGCCTCCATAATGTAGAAGCGTCGTTAAACTTCTTAGCCTGCGGCAGATCCCCTTTCTTAGATAAACGCCCTGGTTCAGGTTGGACTCCCGATTCCACACCTGCCTCGCCGTGCGATACCCAAGCGTCGCCCCCCAAGCATAAACGTACTTGAATCCATACCCATCACTTGATCGACCCACCTGATACTTTTACCACAACAATATCGATACGTCTACACAAGTCGCATACAGTTCTGACATCTCATCGCTTTGATTTGTTGTGTGTCAGTAAGCATCTTGTTCGTAGTAATGCCCTTTCTGTTTGATCGTCTTTTGTCCAATAATACTGCAACAATATCATGATACATTTAGATAATTCAGAAGGCACGTAGCAGAGATGTAGCGTATGCGAACTTTTGTATTCTTGTGGCTATATGATCCCGCATTCGTCAACATTTCAAGCACCCTGACTAGTACTAATCCATCTGCCTCCTTCGCCCCCTCAAATATCGCTAGGGTCTGTGAGGTATCGCCACAAGCTGTTGTCACCGGCAGAGAACGCCACCGCAAGCCAGGTACAAATATAATTTTAGGTTCACTATTCCTCCTCCTTACCAATAATACTGCCCCAAGCTCTGACCCTCCGCACCTCCTTCACAGGCCCCCCCTCAGATTCTCTGACAATCTTTGCGGCCAGGTCTGCTTTGTAAGTGATACAATTAAAATAGACGTTGGGGCAACCGCACCCACAACCGACGAAGAGTAGCTATCGAGCTACCATAGACACTTTTGGGTAGTTTCTGACCTATGGGTGTACGCGTTCACCGCCATTTTACCAAGTGCTGCAACTGCTGGCAAGTGACTTGTACTAGAAGAGTTGCGTCAACTAGGATCACGTAAGACTAGTACTTAACGATGACGATAATCACAGGAAGTTCAGGCGAGCCTGGAAGACGCAAAGGATCTACGCCTATCTGCGATTGGACGAGGTGTCGCTCTCGTCGACCTTACCGTTTTCTTTGGGATCGGCGCCAGTGTCATGGTCATCGCCTCCGCCACCCTCTCGGGAAGGGTGTGCCTGATATGTTCGTGATTAATACTTCTAGGACTTCAAACTCGCCAAAGAGTACTTCCTTATTCAGTTATGTGTATGCCACGCCGATTTCCATGCGACCGCTCTATCTAAGAGAAAAGAAATACGGAATGGCGGAGATGTCCGAAGCCTTGATCAACGTTGATGATGGCCATAACAAGCAATTTGATGGCGGTACAGTGTAGTCGAATATATGTAACTGTCGACACGTTGAAGTCACACAATAGTTATCTAGTATTTATTGGTATCATAGACAGATAGCTAATTTCACTCTGCTTGAGGTAACTGACCCCCTAGTTACCTTTCTAATTAGAGGGTACAGGAGGAACACGCAGGTGGGAGGAGCATGAGACGCTACCAAATACCTCATTAAGGCATGCAGATCAAGAAATTCCAATCTGCCACATTCAGCCAGTAAACATAGACACAGTCAGTGTTCGAGGCATTCCAGACACAAGAAAAGGGTATACATATAGTATCAGGCTGCCAGCCCAATTAACGAGAACACGACCACGATCACTCCAAAAGCCCCAAGCTCTCCATCCTCAAAGTGATACTCACATTCTCTTGCGCACTATCCACGAGCTCCTGCGCCATCTCCAGATTCGCGATCCGCGCACGAATCACAGGAAGACATGCATGGAAGACGCGCAGGATTTGTGCTTGGGCCGAGGTATCGCTCTCGTCGACGTCGATGCTGTCTTTCGGACCGGCGCCAGTGTCATCGCCACCGCCGCCGCCACCCTCACCTTCAGGGCTTAGACTTTTGGGTTCGGAAGGCGGTGTGCCTGATAGGTTGGTGATTGACACTTCAAGGACTCGTGCCTCGGCAAGGAGTGCCTCTTTTAGGTAGTCATGCATGACACGGCCGGTAGATTCGGGACGGGAAAAATAGAAGATGAAAGAAGAACACAAAGGATCAGTTTAGAATGTTGGCAGAGAAAGAATGAGATGTAATCTACGTACCGAGGGTATCGAGCATTTCTGCATAAGGCTTCAACGGAGCATCCCAGTCTTCATCTTCATCCTCGCCGGCACCGGTGTCCGTACCCTTACCCTTGGCTGATGAAGCCCCATGCATAGCAAGCTCCAGAGCCTCTGCCTCCGTGCGCTCGCACACCTCCCCATGCGCAAGGAACGCCTGAATAATCTTCGGCGCGCTGTCCGCGAGCTACGACGTTCACGGATTAGGATTGGGACCAAATCCCCAGTTTTGGCAAAGGGGGAACTTACGGCATCGCTCGACAGGGCATCGTAAAAATCTACGGCGCGCTCGGCCTGGAAACGCGTTCGTTCGTCGGCGATGGCGGATTCGTCCTCGGCGAGTTGTTGGGCTCGCGCTGTGAGGTCTTTCTGTGTTCTTTGAGGGTTAGTAAGGACGTGAAGTGTTAGGCAAATACGCGTGCCTTGGCTGTTTGTTCGGCAGATTGGAAGCACGCGTCGAGGGTGGAAGTCATGTAGAGCCATGGGTATAATTGAGCGGCGACTTGAAGTGGGTCAGAAGTTGGAGCTGGAGTTGGCGCAGCCTTGTTGTCTTTTTGAGGTGGAGGTACAGGAGAGGGCTAGATAAGATGCTAAGCTCTGTGCTTGATGACTAGAAAGCATAGAAGCGTACCACGGGTTTGGTGCTTGAAGCAGGGAGGTCTGTTGAAGGTGTCTCCTTAGCAGTGTCAGTAGTGTCAGTCTTGGTGGCTTCTGGGACTGGCAGAAGTTCGGTCGGCTCCTTTGTGGTCTCTATAGGAGACGGTACTGAGCGTGTGCTCGTCGATTTACTGATCCGCTCAGAGGTCTTTGGCAAGGGTGCCTTCAACGGCTTAGAAGGATGTTTAGCATCGCTGTCGACGGTTCCTGATGTCGATCTGGTGATTGCACTCGACGCTGTAGCCTGTTTGGCTCTCGTCGACGCTGTGCTGCTTGTCACGGACGCGGCTTGTCTCCCTGATAATGGTTCAGCGCAGCCGAACAAAATAATCACCCCGGGTAGTACCGCGCTCTGGAGGAGGAGGCTTTGCAGTGGGCATGATGGGAGGACGACAAAACGAGATTGAAACTCCGCCCACTTTCTGTGAGCTGCCTTCAAGGAGAGGCGTGTGTGTTACTTGACATGGCTTTCCTGGTCTCCATCTTCAAGCCCTTGGCGTATATCTCCCTCCCTGTTATAATTCTCCGTTCAATAGCAGCGACATCGTCGACGGGCAGATACTATGTCAGGCAGACACTATACGTGGGCACCCTCATAACCGTTGCTGCGTGCAGTGTCGTCTTTGCAGCAGGTCTTTCTATCGTCGGGCGCAAATTCGACGTCAACTGGGTCGTCGCAAAGACATTTTACTATCTTGCGCGCAACCTGCTGGACATCCGTGTCGAGGTCGAGGGCCAGGAACACCTCGATGCCCGTCCAGGCGTGCTAATGGCTAACCACCAAACAATGTTGGATATCATCATCGTGGGCAGGTGAGCAGGCACGCAGTCCATCGTTGAATTGTATCCCGTCTAGCCTTGCTGACTCTCCTTCTCGTTGCGTTGCGTTACCTCGCTACAGGCTGATGCCGAAACAGACTTCGATCATGTCGAAAAAATCACTACAGTTCTCCCCACTCGGGCCGTTCATGACCATGTCCGGCGCGATCTTTGTCGACCGCGGGAACAACACGAAGGCGGTCCGCTCGCTCGCTGCGGCCGCCGACCTCATGCGCACGCGCCGCATCTCGCTGTGGATGTTTCCCGAGGGCACGCGCACGAGCAAGGAGGTGCCCGACATTCGCCCGCTCAAGAAGGGCGGGTTCCACCTTGCGGTGCAGTCAGGCCTCCCCATCATCCCCATTGTCACGGAGAACTATTGGAGGATGTATCATAAAGGCGTTTTCGACACGGGGGTGATCAAGGTCCGGGGTAAGCATTAAAAAAGTGTCTTCTTGAATGTAAATGTTGACTAAATTTATATTTATGTATGTAATTTAGTGCTACCGCCTATACCGACAGCGGGTCTCACGACTGGGGACATCCCTGAACTTGCTACGCGCGTACGGGATCAGATGTTGGAGACGCTACGTGAGATTTCCGTTGTACCATCAGGGCATGTGCAAGAAGCCGAGGAGAAGGAGGAGAAAGTTGAAGAGACGAGTTCCGTTTCCGTTTCCGTTTCTACAGTTTCCCGCTCGGATCCTGTGGATGCGGGCCAGTCAACGGTGTCGCTGGCGTCGTCAACGTATTCGGTGTCGACGCGATCCAGTGAGAACGGAGCAGAAACGGAAGAAGACGAGGGCATGATCCTCGTTGGACGGCCAACATGATGTGGATTACAGGATGGATATATAAGACTTGCACATATCTGGAATTTTTGTTACAAGAAGATAGATGTACATACGATTTTGTAATGGATGCCGGGAGGATTGCGTTATGATAAGCCGTGTGGATGGCTCCGAGTAATAGAGAGAGCGTGCGTGGGTTCAAGACATGTGCGATACCTCATTTGCTGCCAGGACACGTTCGCTCCAATTTTGCTTGAATCTGCTTGAATCAGGCTGGAATTATATCAAGAACCTGGCATTCAGTGATGCCGGAATAGGGCCCCGTATTTTTTTTTTTGAAATCGAGAGGGGACCATTTCCCCGCTTACGATTTTTGTATGTTTGCAATATTGCCAGCTATAAAGCGCGGTCTTAGACAAGTCCTTGTCATTTCCCCTTCACTAGTCCCGCCCTCTCTCCACTTCATGACCGTCGACGACAAGCAGTCTTCACGAACCCTCCCTGGTAAGTCCTCTCTTGCTGCCGTGCACGACGGCCAGCTCACCCCGTGTGCAGAATGCTGGGGACACAGAGGGGTAGGTACCTGAACAGGCACGGCCTCGCAAGGAACTCAACCATCATTCACCAGGCCTCTGCCCGCTTCCCGGAGAACACACTCGCCAGCTTCGAAGCTGCCATCCGCGATGGCGCCGAGGGTATCGAGAGTGGTACTTGATTCCCCGTTGCCCGAAACCAACCCGTAACCTCGTTATGCGTATTCAGACGTACACGTGTCGAAAGACGATGTAGTTGTCATGTTCCATGACCCAGGTCAGTGAGCTCGTTGGGCGCGCTGGGCGGGGTGCTTACCGTCTACGTGTAGCGCTGGAACGCACGACCGACGGGACGGGTGTGTATTCATGTTACCTGTGCTCCTCAGCGTTGACGTGACGTGGCGGGGCGTCTCTCAGGCCAGATTAAAGAGCGCGATTGGTATGGCGAGAACGGTATGCAGCATGTCCGGACAGTCAAGCAACCTATACAAGCCATCCCCACCTTTGCCGAGACCGTCGCCCTCCTCATGAAGGTACACTCATCCCCCCCTTCTTTCCTCCCTGCCCCACTCACCCTCCTCAGCCCGAGAACCTCCACGCCAAATTCGACGTCGACGTCAAGCCGCAGAACGACCCCGAGCGGCTCTTTAATCTGATGCACAAGATCATCTCCGCCCAGCCTGATTGGGAAACGGCGCTCGCACCCCGTATCCTCTTGGGGCTCTGGCACCCACGTTTCCTGGACCCTGCCAGGACGATCCTGCCGTACTGCGGGAGGTCGTACATCGGGATTAGTACGACTGTGGCGAGGAAATACTTTTGGAAGGACTGTGAGGCGTTCTCGATTGCGTTCCCTGCGTTGGCCAATGCGGATGGGGTCAAGTGAGTGTTTGGAATTATTTAATGAAGTGTAGAGGGCTGATGAGGGGTATAGGTTTAGACAGGAGTGCAAGGCTGCGGGCAAGAAGCTGCTGGTTTGGACGGTCAATAAGCCTGAGCACATGATGGAGGCATGTATTTGCCGCGTGGTCATTCAAGGTGTCTAATCTTATTATAGGCCGTGCGATGGGAGGTAGACGGGATTATCACGGATGTTACCAAGACTTGGCTTGATTTAAGAAGTGCACTCCGGGGTAAGAAAGGTTTTGTGTATTATAATCAGTACTGATGTCTCTTTAGATGACTACGATAAGATTGGAGCACAGTATGGACGGATATTCTTGTGGACGTCGCCTATGTTTTACACGCCGGTGCTGTTTGCGTACAGCAGGCAGGCTCACCAGCACCTGGAACGGATTGCAGGACCATTTGAGATACGCGTAGAATAAATTTTGTAGTATACCCTTTTGTTATTGTTCGGACCGAAATAATTGATTTGTTGCATGTGGACTTATCGGCCACTTGATCTTATACTCTGACTCAACGCCGGGAGCGTCTTCTACTACTATGCGCCGCCATACTCATCGCAAACGCGTATCTGCTCTTCGTCTGTCGTCAGACACGACGAGCACGCTCCCAGTCTACATCCCCGACGACGACGACCCACCCCCCCCAGACTACCCAGACAGTGCAGAGGAGGCAGACGCAGACACAGACTCTTCTGAGGACTACGGGCCTGCTCCAATCTCAGCCCCTCCTGCTGCCTCCTTTTCCACCAACTCACCTCGTCGTCAACGTCGGTTTACACACAAAAGACGGCAGTCTACAGACCCGTACCTGGATTCTCTGCTCGCAAGGAGCGTTCACGCACTCGAAATGTCCAATACACTCCTCCAAAGCTCGATGTCGACGCAAACAACGCTCTCGAATATATTTGCAGACTCCCCTGCGGACGATGTGCTCGAGAACAGTGCACGCGGTCTCTCCATGCGCATACAGGGCCGCGACATGCAGCAGCCCAAGTGGGCCCACGATCTCGCAGAGATCACTCGCGGCGTCGACGGGCTCTTTGCAGACGACTCGGACGCCCCTAGTGTGAGCTGCAGCCTCCCGACGACGTCGACCAGCCCCATGAAGCAGGCCCAGGCACACCGTCGTCGGCCGTCGCTGCTCGAATTCAGTCCGCACTTGCACCTCACCCAGCAGGACAGGGTAGACTCGGTGTCCCCGCCGCCGCGGGCGATGACTCAGTACGTCGTATCCAGCTCGGATCCCAATTCAATTTATCTCCCGTCTACCCTGGGTGCACGCGCATCCCACTCGTCGTCGTCGTTGAACCTCCACGCCCCACTCTCCTCGCCACAACTAACCGACAGGACAATAGAGCCAGCAACGCCGGCGTACAACATGCTCTCTTCCTTCGTTACCCCCTCCCCTCGCCGGCGATGCTCGACCCCCTCCCCCTCTTTCAAATCAAAATCCACAGACACAACCCCCAAACAGATTCTCACCACTCTCCCCCACCACCGCCCAATGACCCCCCCAACCGAAGAATCCTCCTCCGATGGTTGCCCCGCAAAACTTACTGTCCTCTCCCTCCGCAAAATCCTCGACGAGCAGCCCCCGCCCGCCCCCGCGCCTTCCAAGCGCCTCAAAGCACCCGCATTCATGCCCCGCACCCCAGCACCCACAGCAGAAGCCGGAACGAGCACCGCAACCGCCAGCATCTCGCGGCTGTACACCAAAGGCAAGCACACCGCATCCACGCGTGCGCCGTCGCCCCCGCGGCAGTCCGCCATGAAGCAACTCCACCCACCCCGGCTGGAATTCCTGACCCCGCCTACGTCCACGGGCCCCTCGCCGTCCCCGTCTCCGTCCCCGTCTATCGTAAGCTTCACCGAGTTCCTCGGTATTCGCGGAATGAGCTTGTATGGCAGCGGCAGCGGCGCAGCGGGGAGCGGTAACGCGAGCAGTGGGGGCAGCTCGGGCCGCTCGACGCCTAAGCGGATAAGCTTCGCTGCGCTGCCCGAGTCCTACGCGGGGTCACGCGGGGGTGGGATCCGGAGGAAGACGAAAAAGTCGGTCAAGAAATCAGGGATAGGGAAGGGTGGGGAGGAGGAAGAGGGTGGAAGCGGGTGGTGGAGCGGGTGGTTGGCGGCAGCGGCGGCTGTACCACATAGAGATAGTGGGCTTGGGATTGGGGGACGCGGGGATGAGAGGGGGATGGATGAGAGGTTGGGGAGGGGATGGGGAGGGAGGTTGGGGGGGGCGGCTGGGTTTGGGCCTGGCATGGAGGAGTGGGGCATTTAGGAGTTGAGTGTCTGTCCTATCCATCTTGATATCGTTATTGGGTCTTTCTTTTTCTTTTCCTTTTTTATCTTGTTCTATATCATTATCCTTCCCTGGTCTCCTGCTTCAGCTGCTAACGACCTCTTCACGATCCGTGCGACGCCTTAAATTTATATCACTCACATACATACATTCCTTGGTCTGGCTATCTATCTACTTGTATTTTTTCACCGCCCACCCGATCTGTATTCATACGCATTTCCGTCGACTACAGGACTTGTTGCATTCTTGCTTGGATTTTGCCATCCGGTTGAATTGTATCCATTTATATGATATTGATCCGTTGGACAAGACAAGTAAAACCGGATAGAGACGAGGCCATTCGACACGGTCATTTACATGTAATCAGATTTTGCAAGAATTTTCATCACCAACACGAAGATCTACATAATTATGCAGAACTTCACCTCCACTTCGATCGATTCGATATCTTTTGTCGCATCTTTAAATTGTCACACTTCTTCAGCGATGTACCGTTCGCGGAGGTGCACAGTATAAACGGGTGGTTGCAATTTTTTTTTTTTTTTCAAACAAAGCGCTCCTCTATTGTGGCGGACCATATGTAAAGATAACTATGTATCGTAGGGTATCTGATCTATGTGTTATGTTTGTGTATCTACTAGATGTGGGGATCACGCGCGTGGACTATTGAGGCTGCTGGGCTGGTCTCGAAGTGCTGTTATGCACTTAGTGAGGGGCTACTAGGCCGTTGTACTGTAAAATAGGTAGTAAGAATCAGTATTATAGAGGTCTTTTGTGTGATTATGATTTGGTGATTCCATAGGTGTATGTATGAAGGTCTTCGGGTCAGGTTCCTGGCGGCGTTGTGAAGTAGTGGTTAAGTGGCGTTGGGTAGGGCTTCCGGGGAGGTGGTTGCAATTTGTCGTTGCAGAACCTGATATATTTTTCCCGCGGATCCGAGTCATCGTGCAAGACTTGCCAGTCAGAGAGAATCTGCGCCGCATGATGAAAGTGTCGACGCCACAATTAACTTGGATACCTAGGTTTCAGCAGGAATCTTGAATAGCATCAGAAAATTCTTGTATGGGATCTTGCATCATGGCTGCCTCTGGTCAGAACTTGGATTAGAGGAGGAGGAGGAGTATAAAGTTATACTAGCGCGTGGTTTCGTATGAACTTGAAACCACGGTATGTACAGCGTAACGATGTCTCGTGGCATTTCGGACTAGTAGATACTAGATTGCTTGTGGTAAAGTAAATTGGTAAAGTCGGATAGAGATACATACTATACATGTACGAGATTACTAGCAAACGCCGTTCGAAACGATCATTCAAAGTCAGAATAGGCAGGAAGTCGATCACCAACACGAAGATCTACATCATGTACATGGGTGTGATCAGTGGTGTGATCAGTGAGGTCCCCTGGGATAAAGCAAGTAACTGAAATAATACTTACTTTTGAGAGCCTCACTCATCTTCACCTCCCTTTCGATTTCCTTGATCGACTTGAAATATTTCCTCGCATCTTTGAATTGCCACACTTCTTCAGCGGTGTACCCGTTCGGGGGGTATGCACAATGAACCGGTGGTTGCAATTTCTCGTTGCGGAACGTAATGCGAAAGAATTTTTCGCATGGGAGAGAATCCGCCGCAGGTAAAATATTGAGTGTTACAATGAATGAAGTGCACTTGGGATACCTTCTCGTCCGCGTCAGTTACCCGACGTCTCCAACCCTTATTTACCGATGGGTCGACTAGGAGGTCAGCCGTGACTATGTCCCTTACTACGTAGTTTTAGCTTGGGCAAAATGATCTGGTGTAGCACATACTGTCACCTTCAGCGTTCAAGGGCATATTCGCTGCTGGCCATAGGAGGTTTCGACAGAAATCTTGAATAGCACCAGCAGATTTATATATCAGATCTTGCATCATGGCTGCCTCTGCCAGTAGCTAATTAGGACTTGGGTCAAAGGAGGACTTTGAACTTGGGAGGAGTCGTTTCAGAGAGGAGTCGTTTCAGATTCACCCTGCCAGTGAAATCATAACACTAAACTCGTCATTACCCTAGGCTTGGATGTAAAGCCTAAACTTGGAGACGTAAATTACAACGCAAAATGTGTCCCGCATACAGAATCAGGGACCGCTGGTCATATCACAATCATGAAATTACCTGGCTGTAACGCTATATCCATAACTGCAAATAATGTAAAAAGCATATTTCATTCTTCAAGATGGCGAGGGAAGCGTAATACAGAAAGCAAGCAGGTTTAGACACTGCCCCAGTAAAATTCCCAAGTTACCTCCCAATAATAACATGGGAGGGCTTATCGCGTTTAGGACGTATAGGGACCATGTGGGTCCTCGTTCATCATGCCTCCTTTCCGAGCTCGAGGACTCTCCATTCATTTTTCAAATGTTCCGCGTAATCATGTAGTAGTCGTATATGTAACACAAATGACGATCTTATCGAGGAAATAGTAGGCAAAAGAGGACGGAGAGAGGATTTCGCAGCCAATTGCACAATATTCAAATACGAAAAGGGAAAAGAGGGGGAAAGAAACGAGCTAGTTATCGAGATATCAAGGCGTGACAAAACAAGAAACGTGATACAGGCACAACGAGAGGGAGATGGGCAGAGGGGAGAAGAAAGGAGAGAGAGATTGGGACAAGGGACAGATAGAGGCGAACATGGTAACAGCAGCAGTCGAAGACAATGGATGGAGGGTTATGATGGAGAAGAAGGGAGGAGAGGGTAACAGTCGTATTCCGTATTCGTATCGTATGTCGGACATGGATGGAGAGCGTGAGAGTAATAACGACAATGACAACTGGGGTTGTGTATGCCTGAATCTGTTGTATGATTATAGGATCCGCTTAACGGATGCTATAAGTAAAATAGTTGTGACGAAAGTGTAGAGGGTCACGCGGACGCTGAGCGAAAGAACGAACCAAAAAACAGATAGCGAGTAAGAGGAGGGGTGGGGAGTACACGACAAAAGCCAGAAACTCCAACCAATAATATTTAAGATGCAGCGCGAAGGGGTAGTATCCATTGGTGAAAACATGGAGAGATATCGAGAAGAGAGCTGGGACGAGAATCACAGAGAAATAGACAGAGAAGAGACAGAGAAAAGAAGAGAAAACAGGGGAAACTCGAAGCTAGTTTGGCGGGGAAGGCGTCCTCTCCTCAGACACCCTGAATTGGACGGTAGCTGCGCCCGGTCGGTCAAGCTCGAGGCTAGCAAGCGTGCCATTCAAGTCATGCAGAGCATCCGAGAACTCTTTCTGTTCGGATCGCGCACCACCCAATGGCTGGCGAGTCTGACCTGACGACGGGCGAGAGAGGGTCGTATCCGGCCAGCCGGGCGCTCTGTTGACACCATACGCATTCGAGCCCTCCAGGACGTTATAGCGGGTGGCGCTCGTCGGACGCGTGGACGTAGGCGACGTCTTTCCAGGAGCACTGACCTCCGTGTTCACCTTCAATTCCTGCATATAGAAACCCGGTGCATACGCTTTGGAAGGATGCGGTAGAACGTCTGACCGTGCAAACTCGCGTAGCTTGGCATCAGATATAAATGCATTTGGATCAGGCGAGAATGGCGAGAAGGATGAATGGACTCTCTGAAGCTCGGGTCGAAGCTGTTGGTACCCGTTCGACGAAAATGAGTCAAACAGATGGGATCCATCGCGACTGCAAAGTACGGATTCTTGAATCTTCGAGTCGGTGAACGGAGGATCGACCGAGTATGCCGTAGTAATCGGGTTATGTCCATGATCTGTCAGAGCGCTCGGAATGGTGTAGCCTTGCATGTTGAGTTTCTGAAGGAGCTGCATGGCCTGCTCTTGCGTCATCATGTTCGGTGCCTGAGGCACAGTAGCTGATAGCTGAGTCTGGATCGCCGCGGCTTGAGCTGCCTGAGCTGCAGCTTGAGCAGCTTTGTCTGCAGAGAGATAGTAGATAAAGATGGAGAAGATGGAGAAGAAGATGGAAACTAACATTGACTGCGCCCCCAACTCAACCGTATTCTGCTTCCGCCAACCGGGAATCCTTGCATCTTGTCGATGGCACGTTCGGCATCAGCCTTCCGAACAAACTGCACAAAGCCACAGTGCTTCCCAACAGGGACTTTCACCTGTACGGCATGGCGTGGCATGAGCAAGAAAGACGATGCAAAAATATTCGTGAATACATACGTAATGAATGTCACCAAATGGGGCAAAGAACGTCCTCAACGTCTCTTCTGAAATCAGTGGCGAAAGGCCGCCAACGAAGACAGTAGTATTATAGGGATCAGTCGAGGTGAGCTGCTCGCCATTGGGACCGATGAGGTTGCCAAGGATCGCCCGAGCCTGCGCATGGTGCTTCCACGACTCTTCTGAGATGTTGTACCGCGGCGCGCCACTCTCTCCTTGAGGAACAGCCTGTCTAGGAGGGGGTGATTCATGCATAAAGGCCTGCGTTATCGATGATCCATTGGATTTGACAGGATTGGCCTCTCCATTGGCATATTGCTGCGCGATCTGGGCAAGTACGTTGTTTGGCAGATTCATCATTTCCTCCGGCGTCAAGGACCCCAACTGAGAAGTGGATCCATTAGATCCACTGTTGGTCGAACCAGAGCTGACAGAGGCTGTGGAGTTTGAAGGTGCCAGTGATGCGCCAGATGTGGAGGCTGAAACGGCATTATTTGCCATATTCGGTGCTGTGGCGGCAATGGGAACGGAGACGCTTTTGGTCAGATTGGAGTTGGGGAGAGGCAGGGCGATAGTGACAGGTTGGGCATGCTGATCCAGTCCGCTGGTCATTTGAGGCGGGAAGGGAACTTGGGGGAGGTCGAGAGCAGGCACGGTGGTAGGCACCTTGTATTTGGCAGTCGCAGGCGAAATGCGCACTAATCGGGTGAGGGGATTAGTATATGCGCCTCTATGGAGAACAAGGAACGTACTGGGTCTAGAAAGGCAATAGAGACCGTGCATTTCAATCAGCGCACGCTGCTGATCAGCCTCATCTGTGAATCTAGAGTGATATCAGCAACCACATTGGAAGTGACAAAACAAGTGCACAGACCTCACGAAGCCGTACCCCCTAGATACCCCCGTAACTGGGTCTAGCATGATCTTGGCGCTCTTGCAGCTCGTGAAGGGGCGTATAAACTTGGGCTCCCTGTCGTTCCGAAGGCCGAGTACAGGATTACGGAAGACCGCCACAAGATCGGAATTGGAGGTCTCCGGGGCGAGGTCTCCGACAAATATGCTGTATTCCTTGGGGAATTGTTGCAAGGCGTTTGTGGCGGCATGAGGAAAGGCAGTGTTCATGGGCGACACGCTTTGGGCGGACGAGGCCCAATTGAGCACGAATGGCTTGGAGGAGTTGGGCATAGTGACCGGCGGGTTGTTTCCAGCGCCATTGATCTGAGCAAGGACGGATGCAGCCTGGGCGGGGGTAGGGAAAGTGAGATAGCAGAAGCCTGGGTTGTTTGCCTGCTGTCCAGAGAAAGGGTCTGGGGTGTGAGGAACGTTGATGATGACTGGGTCCCAGCCCATAAGGGCGCAGACCTGCTTGGCGTATTCTTCGTCCATCCAGGGCTCTATGTCGGCCCAACAGAGGGTGGAAGGAAGCTGTTGAACGGCGGGGTTTGTGACGGGAGAGGGTCTGAAGATGTGCTCGACGGTGAGCGGGGGGGACGCGCGGTTGTGGTTGTGGTTGAAGGAAGAGTTGGGTTGCGCGTTAACAGAAATTGGCGCGTTTGGAGTCACGTTGTGTCTGTTTGGTCCGTCTCCGTAATCCCTATAGCCTGAATAGCCCAGCATTCCCTGAGATGCCCTTCGATCTCCCGTAGAAAACATAGTGTTGTTCCCGTAGTAGCTTGTAGGGACCTGCTCGCGGTCGCTGTAGCCCCGTGGTCGCTGTATTCCGAACGCTGGTGGTGTGTATTCGAATCCGTGCACCTCTTCACGCGACATGGCTCGTCAGAAATCCAAAAAGGGGCAATCGGGGTGGTGAAAGTGATGATAGATAGGAAAGTCAGCAAATCAAATAGATGATTGGTGTAGAATGCTGTGTTTGTAGGACAAAAAAGCTGGCGACGACGTGAAGCAAGCAAAATAAATCGGACAGCGCAGGACGGGAATGGTAGCGATGGAACAAGCGAAAAAAAACTGTTTGCAACGACGATGGACTAGAGAGCGATCGAAAGGAGAACCGAGGGGACAGCGAGAAAGAGGAGCACAGACGAGAGTGCCAACAGCAAAAAGATGGCCGCTGGTGGCTGCCGGAAGAGTTTCAAACGGCGGAGTAGGGAAATAAAGCTGTAGTTTCCCGCGCCTCTGACGTCCAGTCCTGCCTTTAAGTAGCTCAATCCACAAATGTTCTCCATCCATATAGCCACGAGCGTCATCTCTCTTGCCTGTTTCGAGTCTACCTAGTGCCACGTAGAGCCTGTTCCTCGTCGCTTTTCCATTGTCCTTGATGGGTGTATCCGGGAATTATCACTCCTCCTGCCTTTCCAGGGGAACAATGAGGATGTAAACACAACAGTTGTGACCAGCGGATCTGGAGAGTCAACCAAAATCAGGGCGCCTATACAAATCTCTTTAGTGACCTGTATTACGTTGTGGGTCCAGGTGGCTGTGCTGCTTCTTTTCAACCCTACTCGCCCTCGTTCTGCTCAGTTCTGCACCCAAAAGCTCTCCTAGAACAGTTTCTCTTCTCAATTCCGATACCTGGTCATTGTCCTATCTCCGGGGAGATTTGACACCATTGTCATGATCATGAGGTTGCCACTCTTTCTGTGTCCGCGCACATACTCCATCTTATTATCAGCGTGGAGGCCGTAAAACACCGAGATGCCTGACGCAAGGCTGACTCGTAACTCCAAAGATCCATAGTAAGGTGTGACGCCCCGTCTTTCCCATTGTTCTGTCACGCCAGATGTTGGTATCTATCTCCAGGTATCCATCAGCCATCTCGCCCGGGCCATTGTTCCTGTACAAGGTTTTAAAAAAATCGATTTTTATAAAGTTGAACACGCGACAACGCTGTGGTGCTCAGGAAATTTACAAGCCTACTCTCTTTCCATTTCCACATACCTCGATTTAACTGCATGCCTTCTATGTACGTTCTTCTAGTATGGATGACCTGGCCGGGCCGCTTCTCTTCCCACACCACCCTCCCAACCTAGTCATACCGTCGCTATGTGGATCACACTGTACAGCCAGCTACCATGGGCTCATCATGCAAAGTGACTCGCACTAGTAGCTAGAGTCATTGATCGAAGCAGGTACATTAATGTTCGTGTGTGGTATCTATCTTCCCTTTCATGACATAAATCACGCTGCTGTGTATTGCAAGTCGAGATGTGATGCCCTCCGTATACACTCCATGTGTGCCGAGTACAGTTTTATTCGTTCTGTGCCCCGCTTTCCGTCCGCCGTCGTGGAGCATGACGACCGGGCATAATAAAGCTCTGGTGATTCTTACGGAATGACCCTGGAATGAATATACTCTAGTCGATTTTTATTACCCGTAGTACGTTTCACAGTGATTTTTTGGACCTCTTTGACGTACAGTCTTGCAACGCGAAGGGTTGATCGATTGATTAGAGGGTTTGTCAGCATCACGCTTCCTTTCAGATATTGAAGTGGCCCACACAGTGAGGATCAACGGGACTGATCTCTCTGGACTGTCCCAGAGCCTGCTGTCTCTGCTCGACGTGTCCAGTGCAGTCCAGGACCTGTACCACGTCGAACAATCGCAGAATCTCTCTTTCTCACAGACCACATCATGTCTCGTCAAAACCTGCCTGCACGACGGCCGTCGGCGTCCACGGGCCCGAGCCAACCCTCTGCACGCGTGCACAAGAGCAGCGACTCGCACCACTTGCTCATGGGCATGGGAGGCACTCCCCAGTATTCTGTTGCATCTCTCACAGGAGCAGGGACTCCACAACAAAAAGTCGTGCAGGTCCTTGTGAATCGGCTCAAGAATAAGGTGAACCACCCTGCCTATCGTCTTTTTCAATATCCGTTTACAATATTTTCAAGCTTCCAATCAACTCTGGCGTCCCGTTGGATCGCCTGGAGGCAGACACCGCCGTACAGCAGGTTATCGAAACCCTTGTCGAGCTTTCTTATGAATCTCTCGATATCATAGCATGGGCGCTCAGCGAGTTGCTTGAACGAGTAACCAAGGTATGCGCCGTTTCGATGTTCAAGATAGCTCTCATTTATTCTGCTCCTTCAACAGCAAATCGACTTTTCCAGTTATGTCCCAATAGACATCTTACAATCGCAACTCTTCGTATTGAAAGTTCTCTCTTTAACCATGTCTTCGCGTTGGTCCAACCCCAGATCCAACTCGCGCTCAAGCCATAATCACCCCACCTCTTCTGATTTACCCTCCCTCTCAGGAACCACGCGATCCTTCGAACACCAAGAACCCATACCACTCGACGAAGCCTGCGCCAGATACGTCCTGAGCGTAGTCGTCTTACTCCTTCGCAACAATCCCTACCCAGATAACCCCCTTGTTCTCCCCGGCCGATTCTCGGACCTCACCTTCCGTGACTTTGAGTCTCACCAATCATCTTTCCCTCAAGGTGAACCCGGAGCTGGCTCAGAAACACCCTCCTCCTCAGAACATCCACATACGAACCTCCCGCAGGAGCCCCCGCTCCGAGCGCAGTCTTCTTCGAATTCCGTCCGATCCGGGAAACAGAGCCTCAATTCGACCATCCAGATCCCCGCGACCAGGACGATATACGAGAAGACCCACATGTCCTTGGTTAAGTCCAGCATCCCCGTTAACGACCTCATTCGGCAATACCTCGGCCGTATCGTGTTTCAGCTCTCTGCCTCCAATTGGGGCGTCGTGTCTTCGCGGATACGGGGCAAGATTCAACTTCTGGCTAGCAATGCTACAGAGCACCCGGATTTTGTTGATTTGCAGCTGATGGCGCATTGTGCACTCGATCGACAGAGGCTCGTGCAGATTTTGTCGGGTATGCATAGTTTCCTTCTTGTAGAGATTTTGCTGATGTATGGGTGTAGAATTATCTTCTTTACTTATCAGCATGGGACGCGAAGGTCAACTTGCCATCGCCGTGCCTCTACGCTCTGCCGTCTGGAACTGGATTACGACCTTCCCTAATGAATTCAACGAGGCTATCCGTGCCAGGGGCGGGGTTGGAGGCACACCAGAACGCGTTTTCGATATCTTGTATGTGCAGAACCAGGGTAACAACGAAGAGCGGGTAATTTGGCCGACACTCGCCGTCCTGAACTGCACGACATCAGACCGGATGCGCTCGGACTTCCAGATGTCGCTTGCTGGCACGACGAAGGTGACCAGAAAGGTGTGTTGTGGCATTTATGTTTCTTCGCTGAAAAATGAAATGCTCACTCGCGCGATGTTTAGGAGATGAAATTTGCTGATGATGTGTTGAAGCATGCTGCTGCTGGGAACTCAAAACTTTCCCAAGTTGCACTGGTTTGTATGTTGGACATTTGTCGCGCGGCGACGTATCTTAGTTCAGAGAGCGAAGTTCCACTTCGTATGGTTGCTCTTGATTTGGCTCACGAGATCAAGGCAAGTCTTTCTTCCCTAGTCTAATCAGTCTATGAATCAGAACTTTATTTGCCTGTAGTCCATCCTGTCCTCGAGGAAACCATTCTGGGAGTCCCCGGACGAAATCGATGTGGCGCTTTATGCTGAAGCGTTAGTTGCTGTCTATCGCTTTTTACCCGAGCAGGATGCGCTGTCATTGTTCTCGATCTGTGTGGAACCTGAACGTTCCGAAGCCGTCAAGCTGTGTGCAGTTCGAGCATGTTTGACACTTGTCCAGGAGGTATCGTACCCTCCTTTCACGAAAACCGTGTCTCGTGCCTTATAGTGTGCTAGGCTGGCCGATTTAAATTCCAGAGGCCTTTAGGAAGGTTGGAAGATATGATGTCCGGCCGACTTAGGATCATTTACCAAGTGAGGAACCTTTACCCAAGACAGCGTGTAGGTATCTCATAATGACGCCCTCCAGACTTCAGGGCTCCGTCATGCCGAAGTCGATCACTACGGAAACATGAAAAGGGCGTCGTCTCGACCTAGAGCCCAATGGACGTCGTATCAGCCCCTGTCGGATCGCGAAGTCCTCATTCTCGGGATTCTCTCATTATGGCGCGCCAGTCCACTTTTCCACATAAAGGACCTCACCCTGCCTATCATTGAACAATGGGTGGAGACGTCAAACAAGCTTTGGGACACCAATCTCGATATTTCCGTCAAGGTTTCTTCTGCGGCGTGCTTTTATGGAGCTGCGACCAACTTTTACCATGCCCCATCGAACGATTCGACCTCGGATATTATGGTCATGTTTATGAAGATGGCCTTGTAAGTTATCGGT
The DNA here is from genome assembly GCA_018221635.1 of Tephrocybe sp. 10521TJB. Classification (NCBI taxonomy): domain Eukaryota; kingdom Fungi; phylum Basidiomycota; class Agaricomycetes; order Agaricales; family Lyophyllaceae; genus Tephrocybe; species Tephrocybe sp. 10521TJB. Next base: position 23,144 of record JABAJS010000095.1, on the reverse strand, counting down.
GAGGAGTTATGGTGTACGCACTTATATTTTTCCAGACCACCAACGCTATTTAGCATCGTGACTAATCTCCTCCACGCTCGGCAAGATCTTGAAGCTGAGCGTCTTTGGATGGCAATCGCACATCAACTTCTTGAACTTTATATGAAGAAGACGAATGTATGTGACTGCTCCGGTTGCATTTCTCACCATGTGCTAACGACAGTGATTTCAGAACCCTGGCATGAAAGAGGTCCAGGTTGATGCAGATCGTGTATCTGCATTTGCTCTTGCTGAGATCGCGTTCTTCGTATCATTAACATCCGCAGACAGCAACGTCTCTGCATTGGCCGGCAAAGGTCTTCGTTTCCTTGCTCGTGCAGAACATCAGCCTGGTGCTCCTGTGAATCCAACCTTAAGTGATGATGTCAGGTCGGCGCGCAATCTGACGTATGAACAGTTGGGTGATCCAACCATTATGGTCATAGGTGACATTTCTCGTCATCAAATTCTCCATGCGTAGTTGGCTGATCTACCTTGTAGGGCGAGTGGGGCACCAGAAGCGCGTCCGAAAGTCTGTGCGAGGCATCTCCTACTCATCGGCCGTCTATATCGCTGCATGGCAAGAATGCTACTGGCGGTGGCGCGCCCTGACCGAGACCGTCTTTGAGGCAACGGAAAACCAGGAAAACGGCGAGGTTCAACCGTTCCCTCCCCTATGGGAAGAGCACCGGTTCCAATGGCAGAACCTTACTCTATTTCTTGCTGCGCTCGGTGGAACATGTGTGCAGGAGAATCAAGATCTGACATCGCTGGCCGATGTCATCCCGGTGCATTCTCTGCCAGATGAGATGAGGGCAATGCAGAATCCGGTGCCGCTTGTGACCTCGTTTATGGCAGATTTGACCAATATGTTGGTTGCACCGGATACTCAGATCCGGGATATTGCGAGGGATGCACTGGGTAGCGAGCTCAGTGCGAAGTTGTATCAGAAACTGCTTAAACTTTTGGATGAGTGCGTTTATTCTGTCTCTCCCATTTTTTTACTCGAATTAATTGGTATGTTGTGCAGGAGGATCCACACCTTTGAGGAGTCGTCGGGCACGGAGTTGAACGATGCTTCCCAATTATTTTTGGATCAGGTTGGCATCCTCTCGATATTCCTGATGTACCCTTGACTTTTCTTTCGCTCCAGTATATTGCATTACTCAAGCTCATTGTTGAGAAGCCTGCCGACGAGATGAAGGATGTGACGAACATCGATGTTAGTTCGACCATGGTAACACTGTCCTCCTTTCTCGCAAGCTTCTCTGGATCATCGTCGTGCCGCCTGAAGATCAAGTTCTGCATCATGACGGAAAGTTCCTGCGTTCGTAGCGATACTCTGGGAATGCAGAAGAACAGCAGTGCACGTCGCCACATACTCGACGTCATCATTGGTTGGATCCAGCCAACATCGCCTCCGGTATGACTTGCTGACGCCCTCAGTCTCTCTTTACTGAAATCTGTGTAGGGAACATACGTAGCACACGTAGCACTGGAAAACGAATTAAATATGGCATGCCTGCGGACCTCCGTCAAGCTTCTGGACCGCTTGGAACTCCGTCCTGTTGATGCGAACACAGGCGACGACAGCGTTCATGTCGTGTCCAGGTTGTTCAACAAGTACTCAGGTGCATTGCTTCAGGCCCTCGAAGCATTTCATAGCGATATTCCGGTATGCCATTCATGTTAATTTCCTGTATATGTTAACAATCGTATACCCACCAGGTATCTGACAGTGTTTCTGATGTGGGTTCAATACACCAGGTACTCCGTCTTTTTCGTCTGCTTCGTCGGAAAGCTCATCATATGTCCAGAAAATGCGGGTGTCTCAGAAAGAGGCGGATCTCAGAGAACTTGTTATCACTGGCCTTGCCCATCTCGTCAGTGCCAATACGGAGAGTGGCTTCAAACAGTGTCTTCCCCTCGCATACAATGAAGACAACCGGAAACGTGCAATCTTCGCTCATGTCTTTGCTCGTGTCATAGGCGAGGGCACCACGTTCGAACCTGAAGACCGTTCAGCGATCAGTGATAGGAACAATCGTCTCTGCGAGGTGAGTTGTTTCATTTGTCTTGTGTTCTGAACTGTTACTGATAATTTCTTGTTTAGTTGGTTAAAGGATCTGATGTGAGACTTTAGTCCTTGCGCCACTCACTATAGCTAATAACTATCGTAGATGGCACTGGCGCTCACCATTTGTGAAATTTGTCCTCCTTCGGAAGTGGGTATGATGATCAACGTTCTCCTCAATGTCTTCGACACCCGCGAGTCCCTCATGAAGCTCATCAAGGTCATGATTGAAAGGGACATCGCCGCAACTGGTAATTCGCTTCTGTGTTTCTTGCTGCGTACATCGTCTTAACGCTCTCATAGACACTGATCAAAACATCTTCCGAAGTGACACCACATGCACTCGATTCTTTTCTGCCTTTGCTAAGATCCACGGCTACAACTATCTTCGAACACTGGTGCAACCTCTGCTTAAGATCATGGTTGACAATTCTTCAGGATGTGGGTTTGATCTAGACCCTGCCAAAGTGGGCGAAGAACAAGCGCAGAGGAATGTCGTCCATGTTGAATTTGTTGCTGCTCGCTTCCTCGAAATTCTCTCTTCGTCAGTTCCTGCCCTTCCGCCGTGAGTTCATTTTCTGTTCCCCTCTTGTATAACACATGTTGATGACCTCATGCCAGTATGTTCCGGGATATATGTGCCCATATCGCGTACACTGTGTTAGTGCCTTGTCCATCTTGATCAGTTCATGTGTTGAATCATTACAGGTGTAAGACGTGGCCTCAAGCTAAATTTGCTGCAATTGGGGCCTTCATGTTTTTAAGGTTATTCCGTCTCTCTTTATATTCAAGGGCATTATCTAAACATTCTAACAGATTTATATCTCCTGCTGTTGTAACTCCTGAGACTATCGATATCGAGGTACCCAATGAATCGGGGCCAGGGATGCGTCGTGGTCTGATGGTGATCACCAAAATCATTCAAAATCTGGCAAACAATATCTTTTTCGGTAAAGAGGCTCATATGACTGTGCTCAATGACTTCTTGAAGGACAACATTACCATCATGACTCGGTTCTTGGGAGAAATCGGCGTAAGCTCCTAATCTTCTTTGGTAAAGTTTTCTCGTCTAATTATGAGTTCAAGAAACTTGTACCAGCTGCCGAAGATCACGATCAATGGATCGGGACAACGTCTGACGACACTGACATCATTGTCCTTCATCGTTTCTTTGACAAACACGCAGATAAAATAGGCAAGGAGCTGCTCTCACTGTCAAGGGCGTCATCAGATCCAGAGGCATCGACGATCAACGGCAAACGGGCTTGGGATGGACTTTGCGCATTGTTGGTTGATCATGGGGCGCCTTTAAAGGTCCCCGTACTCTCGACCTTGCCACACCACCAACATCCCGAATATCTTCTGCTCATGAACCGATATGCAGGAAAGGATACGAAACAAGTCCAGAACATCTTCCTAGAAACTAATGTTCCCGACGTACGTGTTAATAATGAATGACCCAGCTCTGATTGACAGCCATATCAGGATCAACCGGCAGTTTTCATTCTGCAGATGTCTAAAATTGATGTAGAAACACTGGATCTCGAGTTGCTTATGTATCATATATTCAGGGTACGTTTCTTATGCTGTTTTAAAGGATTGATTGACTTGTCTCTGCAGACTTTTGCTCTGCCTGAATACGAGGACCGCAGATTCGACGTCATCTTAGATTGTACTTCTTTTACATCTATATGCGAAATTACGCTACAGGGCTTGAAATACTGTGCTGAACTCATGCCTTCCGATATTCGTTCGCGATTTTCAACGACCCACATTTTGAACCCCAATGCACTGACGCAAAAATACCTGCGGCGTCTGTACAATGTCACAGCAGGTACGCCTTCTTTCATATTTCAAAATTTCATATCTCATGACGCCCCAAGGAACACAATTTTGCGATGGCATTCGGGCGTATTCTTGCGTTGCGGAGATGAGAAACTTTCTACCGTTTGAAGTTCTCACTGCGCTTACAGTACCAGGTCCGTCGTAACATATTTATACGGATTTCACTGCATCCTAAAGGACTCAATTATTAGTGGCGTTGGAAACTGAAAATCCACAGGAGACGTTTACCGAAGTCTCCATGAAGGTTGTCCAGTCTCGACCAGTAGTCCTCACAGTTGGAACAACACATTTGCGGATCACTTCAGTGAGTAAAGATCTTAAGAACTTTGTAATGCTTGCTCAATCGTGGCTCCCAGGTTAAAGCTCAGCTTATCTCGCCCGGCTTATCCTGCAAGGCCACAGAGATCATACCTCTCGCTGATATTAGTGACATCTACAATGTTGCAACTGGCATGGACACTTATGAATTTATCATTCGACGGAGTCGGGGCGGTGTCACTGAATACTTCTCATCACCATCACGGGATAGTATAGTCAAGGTGAGATATCCTATGTCCCCTTCAATACCTTATCTAACGACTTTAATTAGGCTGTTAGATCTGCGAAAGGACGCCTAAAAGACGTGCAGACGCCATTGACAGAACGGTTTTCTCGCTTCTCTAATGTTCCGGCCACATTACTTCACGTTGGACTTCTCAGTGTCGACATGAACGACGAGGAGCTTCGAGGAGCCGCCTATGACCTCTTGGGCGCTGTTTGCACTTACCTGAATTACGACAATAGCCCAATAGTCGCTTCTAAGGGTACACTTTCTATTCGCATCTCAGCGCACAACTCTGACCTTTTTTTTTCAGCTGGCTTTATTCCTGGCGACCCTACCGCTTTCGTCGCACAGCTCAGCGAGAAAATTGCCGCGTTCGCCCCACAGCTAACCCTTGACTTCATTCCTGAAGTTGGAGCTGCCATGAATAGCATGGATAAGACCGCACAACGCATCAGTTGCATACAGTACATGAGTCCATGGATCAAGAATCTCTCCCTCTTTTCGAACCCCACAAGTAAACAGTACGAGCGTTCTGGGGCCAGACTACGTGACTGTGTTCGAAATTTGGCAGACCTAGCAGTGAACTATCCAGATGTTCGTCTTGGCGTCATTCATATTGCGATCATACTCACCAGTGTTTAGATCACTTCCACGATCCAGAAGTATATCTGGAGTGAGGTTGGGAAGCTGGATTCAGTCATCGTTGATATCGTGTTTGAAGAACTTGTGCGAACCGCGACAGAGGGAGGGGTTGGAACGCGCCGATGCGAAGCAATTGCCAACGCAATTGCTTCACTGTCCTCCATCAGCATCAGAGGGAGGATCTATCACAAGCTTCGTAAGGTGTGCCAAATTTTCAACTGGCCTCGTTCCTTTCCAAACATTTATATCTAGGTCGTGTGCAAGATGTTCATCGCCCAGCCATTCACTGTCCTCACGGATCACCCCAGTTGGAACGAGATCGCCACTCTCATTCGATTTTCGCTTGTTGTGGCGCCATCAACGGGTCATGCAGGATGCGATCAACTCTATGTTCCTGAAATCATTCACAACGTCACGCTCGTCGCAGGATGTGGACCACCTCTCGTTCGGAAGTCAGTTTACGGTATCATTATGAATCTGCTGCAAGCCCTCTACACATCGCGTACGGAAGAGTCTGTTGGCCCGGAACTCCTCGAGCTTATCAACGACTGTACAACGCCTGCTAAGCTCAGATTGTTTGGCTTGAAGCGGGCAACGTCAACGAGTGAATACACCAACTGGGACCCAACTAGTGACAAGGAGACACTGGACATTCAGGAGGAATTAACCGAGTTCCTTGCCAAGGTCATTGAAGTTGGAGCGGGTTCTAAAGGTTTGTCGACAAATTATAGAGCGATTCTACAAATAACATGTATATATAGGACTTCTGAATGTGTGGCGTGCTCGGTGGATGAGCCTTGTCACATCAACTGCTTTCCAGGTTTCTCCGGCTGTACAAACTCGGGCCTTCATCGCGCTTGGCACCCTCGCTACTTCTGAGGTCGACGATGACTTCCTGTATCAGATCCTTGTCGCCTTCAACACCGCCCTAGGTAAGGTCACCGACTCTACCCTCTCGGTTGTCAGCATGCTCCGATGCATGTGCAAAGTTGTTCCTGCTCTACCCAGGGATTCCAGATACATCTGCCTTCTATTTTGGTTGGCCGTTGCCCTCCTTCAAGCAAGTCATCCAGGGTTCTACGTTGAAGCAAGCCGCCTTTTGAGCGTGACGCTAGAAAACATTGAACAGCGTGGCATGTTCCAGTTGGAATCTGTCTCGTCATTCCTCCTCAAAACTCGAGCACCGCTTGAGGAAACCACGTCACAATTGGACGGTATTATCGGGATGTCCTTCGAGTCCAGCTTCTCTTTCTCGCTTGCCTCGATCATCTTCAAGGGCATGCGACAGCGTAATTTGAAGGATGCGGCAGAGGCTGTGCTCAGGACACTGCTGCAAGTTACAGTGCGTGCAGAAATGAACGACGATATTCCCAATGGGTTCAGAGACAGCATTTCTCCCGACGCTCTGGGATACTTCCTTGCATTGCTCCCCTCCTTTACTAGGGCTAAGGCGTACCGCGAGTTGCTCACGGACTGCAAGATCGATGATGCATGGCTCCCAGATGCTGGGCTCAGTGTCGAGGATGAGGAATGCGGAAGTCCTCGTATATTTCCAGCCTTCCTCGGTATCAACGATTCAAACATAGCTCTCCTGGTAACCACATTTGTCGGTACAATGTTGTGCACTGCACAAGGAGACGATGCCGAGACCGAAATTCTTTTCGCCCTACTTTCAGACATTGCCATCCACTTCCCACAAATAGTTTCCTTGGTGTAAGTCATAATTTTCCGTGATCTGTCCTTCCATGCTGACCTCCATCTAGTTATGATAGCTTGCAAGATCGTATCAAGGAAATCCTGGCCAACGCGTCTAACCCCTCTATAATTCGTTCTGTTTCAATGATTTTCCGTGTCTCTGTACAAGATCATTCGCGTCAGACAACACTTCGTGGGTCGACTTCGACCCTGAGTATGGTGGATGAAGTGCCAGGGCCTGGCCAAAAACACCTCAGCGCCTTGGAAGAGCTCGGCATGCACGGACTCGCCAACAATCTCACTTTCCTGAAGGGCCCTCACGCGACTACGATGATTAATTGGATTCCTGGGTTGGTGGCTCTCATCATAGCTTAGTTTCATGTATAATTGCTCCGTCATCCGCTGGTTTATTAGCTCATATCGTTATATTCTTCGTCATCTAACGCACGCCCACCTGTTCGTCACCTGCACTTACCCTATTGCCTGTAAAATATCATGATCGGATGTAATATACCATGGTTGCTTCTCAATGATCTCCTTCGGAACGTGTGTTTGCAGTGATTCTGGCATGTCGTTATCGTGGTTTCAACTTTCATTGATCTTATATTCTAACGCTCTTGTTCATGAGAACAAGGGATTAGTGGCGCGTTGCCCGACGGGTAAGATGCCATCACGTGTAAGCACTTACCCCAAGTCATTTCCGGGGTTGGTTTGCTTTTCATGTTACTGCCTTTTTCTTCATACAGCCATCTTGTCTCCCTTGCCACACTGGTGTGGTCCTCGTTTCCTCCATAAATGCCCTACCAAGCCTACACACCCCGCCCAGAATCTCCCGAATCCCTAATGGCTAATAGTTTTCACCACGCAAATACTACCGTTGACGATCTGACTCTTGCACTGGCCAATTTCTCAAGAGTTCCTTCTCCAGAACCTCCAAGAAACCTTTCCTGTTGTTGTGGGAGGGAGGATTGCGAGAACGTGAGAGCCTGGTCAGAATTGAAGTCTCGATTAGAGAGCCGGTTGATCTTGAGTGCAGGTACGGAATGTGCGTCATTTTGCTTCCGGAGCTTACGTTCTGTAGAGGTCGGACAGGCTCTCTTACAGAGACACGAGGCGTACGTTCGCCGACATGAGGTACGACCTGTTCCGAGCCTTAGAAGTAGAGGCTGTAATGTAACTCCGTCAGGGGCAAGAACCTCCTCATACTCTCGAGGAGCCTCCGCCGAAGGACACCGATGCCGATTCCATCTTGGATCATTCCGCTCTTGAAATATCTGAGCTAGTCAAAGAGAAGGCCAAGCTTGAGAAGGTGCACCTTAAAACGAACGCTTACATGACTATGTCTCTGACGTGCCCCGGAAGCGTTTGAATCAGGCTCTTGTGAACCATGAAGTTACTGAAGTGTCCACAAAGACTATCATGCATGAATTGCACGAAGCGCGGGCGACGATCTCTCGCCTCACGGCACAGCATGCCCGTTCCGTCGGTTGGGAGTCTCGCCTGTCCACTGCGATCAGAGAGAAGGATGACATGCAGCAGGAGCGTGATGGTGAATCGCACAGAGCGAAGTTGGCAGAGTCTCGCCTTGCTGCTATGAAGGATAAGTCAGGTTCGTGAATATATTCATCTTTCTGGTGATGGGGTTGATGTTCGAGAGCAGCCAAGCTCCAAAGGGATGTGAGACGCCTTCAGGAAACGTTGGAAGAACGAAGGATACATCGACTGGAGTCGTCAGAGAACCTTTTGCATGACGCTCGGCTTCGTCTGGAAGCACTTCAGAGCTCGGCGAGTATCCCGATATTTCGTAATCAATTTTCTCATTGACTCGTATGCAGCAATTAGGCCAGACTGCGCTGGTCGAACATAATGAGCTCACAGAGGTCTTAGAATCACTTGTCGGCGACAACGAGACGCTCAAGCGTGATAATGCTGAACTACAGGGTATGCTGGCCGAATCTCGGGAAGAAATACATTCATTACAAGAGGAAGTGGAAGAACACAGAGCCAAACCGCCTTCTATTGTTTCCAGAGGTCAGTTCATGAACATGAAAGACGTCGGTGATACGCTTAAGCCCACTACTGACATTATAGCTGGAACTCCTCAAATGAGAAATCACTTCCATTCTAGCAGTGTTCCGGGATCGGTAGGCAAGGAAAATTCGGTAAGTCCGGTGATTCCACCTTCCTTATCATATTCTTGTTGACATGTCTATGAAAGTTTCACCTTTTCATCCCACGAAGCACCAGCGTGGACAGGAAAAATCGCCGAACCTTCGTGAGCATCACAAGCGCTTTTTAGGATCTATTTAATTCTTCCCATAGGAACCACTTACGCCAGAAACAAGTCGGCGTCCTCTATCATCAGCCGATTCCCTAGCTCCATCTGAGATCCAGTGGACGTCTCTCGACCAACCACAACCGCGCTACCCCTCACCCCATATCAACATTGAAGTTCAAGAGTCGTGTGACGAACACGATGATGGCCCTTCGTCCCTAGAGCAACGACAGACGCACAAGACGTTGCTCCTTCTGACTCGATCACGGGCAGTACAGACTGATGCTTGGCCCCAATTGCTCTCACCCTCCCCCTTACCTTCGTACATGTCGACAACCCCACACGACCCTAGATCGGAGTCATCCTCTTTCTCGGACACCCTCTCATCTCACCTCGCTGTGCTACTTGATCGCCTTTGCGGAATTCTTAATCGCATGTCACAGGCAGATGCTCTGACTCTTACCAATCGCTTGAAACGTCAGCATCTCAAGGGTGCTGATATTGGACATCTTTCTCGTAGCACGGTCAACAATATCATTTCTGAAATAACAAGCCTACGCGCCCAATTTCGTTTTCTGCTCGAGGATGATAGTGTGGCGATTCCGTGCACGCGCAGAGATTTCAGGGTCCTGTTTAAACTGTTCAAGGATATCTTTACGGAAATGGGAGAAATGCGCGTTCTGTTGAATGACGTCATTGTCGATCCTTCCTGTGCTACAAGGGTGAGCGAACAGGCTTTGAACCCAAGTCTTGTCCAGGAAGGTGGGAAGGATAAGGAGCCAGACGGCGCTGGAAGCTCTGCGGCAGGCTGGATGGCACCCATCTCGAAGTTGTTCTCGCCTGGACGCGGTGAAAGTGCGGGAGAGCGACCAGGGCTCAATCGTTCTGTCAGCAGTCGAGCTTCAACCCGACCTACTCGTTTCATCCCCAAACTGGGTCCGGCACTCTCTGCCTCCGCCACAACAGTCAATGTGGAGTTCTCCGGAACAGCAGTTGGCCGGTCGACCACAAGTACGGTTACCTCCCAGCCGAAGCAGAGTGATGGGGAAGCATCTGCACCCCCACAAAGTGTATCTACAGTGATGAACATTTTCGCTGGGGCTCCACAACGCGTCGCAGATCCATGGGTCATTGTTTCCAAAGGCCCACGGCGAGTGCAATCTTTCGTTAGACAAACGACTGAGTTCAGTGGGGCAACACTTCGACGATCTGCAAACAGGAGCACAGGAAATACGATCTCTCGTGACGTAGATGCCGTGATTGATGTGCCTCGACCGATACACACCGATGAGGACGAGGCTGCTGATGACCTAGCGCCCCTACTGCAACGCACGCTTCGCCGACGCGGGTTGTCTGATTCTTCCATCCACTCCACGTTTACCAGCCAGACCGATGATCCCGAGCCTACCACTTCCACCGTAAAGCCATTAGATATCACTACTTGGCCGAATGGACCTTCAGTCTTCCAGACGCTTAGCCGGACAGTCCAGTCGATTCGCAACACCGCATCAGGCACTCTCGCTTCCGAACCTGTTGCGACCGCGCCCAAACAGGTTTCACAGTCGATAGCGGATCCGCCCCGTTCGTCTACTCCTGGCCCTCTGCGTAACCTTCTCCCAAATTTGACGTCTTGGGCCGCTGCTGGAAATCTCTTGGACCCTACTGCTATGCCTGACGCACCATTCGTCCCAGGCAGCTACAGAGACGAGTCGTTTATGCCTTCACGGACAAGAAGACCTGGTGAGCCCCATACGCAGGATTACTTCTGAGGAATGGAAATTTTTGGGTTTTGTTTTGTTTTTATCTTTATTCTGGGATGGACCATGGCTAGTTTATTTGCACGCTCCTTTATCGTACGTACACATACATACACAACTGGAATACACAAGTCTTCGCAAGCGTCCTTCACTTGACGCCTATTATCTCCGAAAGACCTTATTTATGGATTTTTCCCACTTGGTTTGCGCGTCGTGCCTGTACCTCGATCGTCCAACAGATTTGTTGCCTTTCTTTCTTGCAATTTTCCTGGCGTTTCTAGGTTACGATCTGAATCCTCAGTGCATCCAATGTCGAGCGCTCCAGAGATTTGCCAGATATCATGCGGTTCCTTAGAAGGAAGCAGCAGTGAAGCAGTATTCTCCGTGGCCGAAGAGTACCTGGAAAAAGTATCGAAAGAGAGTATCGGCTGGCGTATTGCCGCTGAGCCTGCATAATCGGAGATCGACAGGGCGACCGACAAAGAAGCAAGCGCACGCAGACTGATAAACCCCGCTTTTGCTTTCATGTAGCTTCGTCCGTCCTCCTCCCCCAGGATCGCCTCTTGCCGCTATGGCTAAGTGCAGTTCCTTGTCGCCGAGGACGTTCATGGCTGATCTACACCCTATGGCGGCGCGATTCAATATCAAGCCCCATCTTTCACAAGTGACACTGGGTGAGCAGTTCTATATGACACCTGTGTCGCGTGTCGTGGACCATCTGATACGGGTTTATCCAGCTAACATACTAGCTGGAGACACTTGTACCCCGATAAGGTGCGTCAATCAGTCTACAAATCCTCTCCTTATTGAACTCGTCGTCGTTGCCCGCAGTCTGTCCGATTTCGAGAAACACCTCACCTTTGTGGTCAGCCACTTCTTCGCTTCAAAGCTACCGCGTGTATCACGTCCTGACCCACTGAATGTAGGAGTACTCGGTCGAGAATCTTCAATTCTTGGTGTGGTTCCAGGTAGTAACCATCATTTACGCTCCTGACATCCAAACTCACGCACCACATGGTTCACTATGTCAGGACTATCGGGAACGCTACTGTAAATCTTCCAAGGATTCTGCCACCCCTTCAGAAGATAATTTTGTCTTCGAAGCCCCGAGCCGTGCGAAGAGTGAGGAGCGTGCAGAGGAGAGCATAGCGAATCTGGAGAAAGTTCGGACAGGAGAGCGCGCCCACGAAGATTCCCCGCAGAACTCCACCAGTCCAAACGATGTCGCGTCTCCCATATCAGCTACACCGATCCTTCCGCCGCAATATTCCCAGCTAACCGTCCCAGAATCTAATGACCCCGAGTCTAACCAATTTCGCATGGAGTGCTTACGCGCTGTAGCGACTTTTTTGACTCCGTGCTCTGCAAAAGAATTGCCCCTGGACGCCATTGTTCGCGACACCGTGATACGGAATCTTTCTTTAGGCTGTCATCCTAATGTCGTGAGCTATCAGATCTCTCTACGCCTGCTTAAAACTATTGATATCGTTCCCCCAAGTTCCTTCCCGTGTACGAGGAGGTATACTCCTTGCTCGAGCGATGCAGCCTTCCGCGATTTCTTTCCGCTGCAAGTGCGAATATCAACCTCCCAAAACAGATCTACTGGTGGCTTCCATTTCTCTCTGCTTCCTCGTCCCATACCGATCATTTCGTGCTTTCCAGGTATGCTGTAGGCGCCCTCAACATGCTAATCGGCATTCTAATAGCAATCTTGTTGATCATTATGGTGCCCACTCCTCCAGAGGCTAATCGTGCCTGGAGAATATTCCCAGTGGGATTTTTTGCTGTCGGTGCCGCACAGTGTTATTCGGCTTGGCGAGGGTGCGGCGGTCATCTTCCGAATTATAGGCCAGCTAACAAATGAATCGAATAGATACTGCAGCCAAGTCTGGATGCGCGGTACCATGCAGTTGCGCGTGTGGGAGATGCAAGAGATGGATGCGGAGGCCAAGGCCTTCGTCGAACGCATCCTCGATAACTACACGGTCTCCCAGAGTGCATCTTCAGATTCTCTGCTGGAGAAGGACCCTAAAAACGCTGAAACGAATATCGCTGCGATAGCGCCGTTTACGCTTCAGTCTCAGACAGTGGCTGGGCAGCCCTCAATCTCGAGTGTGACCATACCTACCTTTAGCAAGGCATTAGTAGTGGCGGCGGCGTCGGGACCAGTACACAATTTTCAGCGACCACCAGTATTCGGGCCTGAGACCGTTGTTCTGGACCCACATATCAAAGTCGTGCATCGGCAGGTCTTGCTTGAAGTGTGCCGTTTTGGGCTGTGGTTCCTTTTGGTAAGTTTTTTTCTGAGCCTCGTTAAATATTGAATATTGAATCGATCGTCTCCTTCTCGGCTTGTAGATGTTCTCAGCTATTATTTTCCCGGTCCCTAGTCGTTTACATTGACGTCCTTGTGTGTCCCCGTGTGTCCCTCTATTGTTTCATAGTCTCTTCGACCAGGTTAGCCATATACCCATACTCTACGTGGCTATACCATGACATTCCTAGCAACTAGCAACAGCACTGTATTAGAGAGGCGAGCCTCACCAAATTTTGTATTAACACAATCATCGAGACCAATAGTAATTAACACTACATAGGTCTGTCATAAAACATTCGTAACAGGAGCAAGTCGTTAGGACGTATGGTACATGCGCACCACAGGCGGTGTCGGCAGGAGAATGAGACGGTATCAAGCACAAGATCATAAACAAGCATTAAGGGCACACGAAACCGGATAGGTATGACGCAGAGAAATGAGTACAAATAAGCAAGAGGGAGAAAATAGAGACGCAGGGGAATATCCAGGAAGGGTATCTTTACAGTTTGATTTGATTCAACAATATCAGACGGATGCGACGCTGTTCAAAAGACCAGCACGGCCAGCAGGACCGATCCCACTGTCGTCTGCTTCGTTCTGAACGATAGCATTGACACCAGAACCGGAAGCCTGGTTGGCGAGTTGACCGACGACGTCGCTCTGGAGTTGCATAGGGACGAAGATGACCTTGCTTCCCGCCGTCTTGGCCATTGATTGTACTAAGAAATACTATTAGCAAATAATAATCGACTAAAGAGTGTTAGTATGCTCACAAGCTTCGAGTTGCCGGATCTGCATGGCCGCTGGGGAGGCCAAGATGTCGGCGGCTTGACGCATGAGCCTGGCAGAATCGACCTCTGCGCGTGCAGCGATGACCTTGGACTCTCCGATTCTCTTCTGCTGAGCCGCAGAGGAGAGCGAGGCCGCGACCTCGGGGCTAAAGATAATGTCCTTGATGAGGATGCCCTCGATCGCGACTCCCCATTTGTCAGCAATGTCCCCGACAATCTCGGCAATCTCGAACGCGATTGCCTCACGCTCAGTGACGACGCTCTGTACGGCGCGAGCACCCACGACATGACGCAGCGTCGTCTGCGCGCGCTCAATAAGAGCCTGACGCAGGTCAGTGATGCCGAACGCTGCACGATAGGGGTTGCAGATCTGGAAATAGATGACAGAATCACTATCGTGGGTTGGTTAGTTTTAAATAAACTCTTTGTATCAACCACTAACATTTCAACATTTACGTTGTCACGAGTGCTGATCAGGAACTAGGTCAGCTATCGTGTGCCATATGAATGCATGCAAAAGGCAAACGAACATGACAGTCTGGCGACCAATAGGACTTATTTGGATCTTGACGTCGACAATGCGCAGCGACTCTGTGCACACATTGACCTGAACAAGACCAGGATCTACAGACTTGTAGAACTGTCCGAATCTAGAAACCAGACCAACAGAGCCTAGTGAGAGAGTTAGTCAGCTGGTGGAGCATGTGCGTGTATTGTGCGGACCTTGTTGGACATTGCGGAAGGGATTGGGTAAGGGGCAGCAGGGAACTGCGCCAAAGAACCCGACGCAACTTCCCAGTCCCTGCAGAAGAGATCCGTATACTCCATGAGTGACCTGTAGTTTACGAATTAATTCGAGCACGACTTGAACATGAACTGAATGTACTTCTCCCGTTCCAAGGTCTTGAGCATATGAAGGCTGGTATGTAGATTAGTATAAAGTTTATCATAAAATTATGACGACAATGTTAGGAGAATCTTACCTGCATCTCACTCCTTTTCAAAGGCTGAACAGTTATCATTGTCTCTCCATTATTGGCCCTTCTCGGACCAGCAGGAAGCTCATCAGTCACTGCAGGTAGAAAGTTACACAAGACGCGCAAGAATGTATTCAGACAACATACCATGGGCAGCATGGTGGTCAACGACGTTGCCGTTGCCATCGTCAGAACCAGAGACAAGGCGCGACTTGGTATCGATGCCTGACATTGTGAATTGAGATTCTGAACTGACCCAAAAGCGAATGAACGCCTTTATAAAATCTGGAGAATGCGCAGCACTGGTCGTTCAAGAGGAAATGCTCCGGCGACTGAAACAAAAATAGTACCCATATGCATGTCTTACGAAAATAGGTCCAATAGTTTAAACTCCGCGGGATTCAGTCCTCGCCTTCTCGGCAAGGTATGCGTTATTTTGATGGAACAAGGAATAAAGGTGTGGTGTTATGACGTCGCATGATTATGAACTTCTTGAGTGCCTTAACTTACTTGTAGGGATACTGTAAACGGCGACCATGGCGCAAAACTCCCGCAAATACATACCGCGATATCAGCCGATATTCTTATGACCCCAGTTGGATACCTTGGTGCCTTGGTGAGTTTCTCAGTGACTTGTCGCTAATATTACCAATCGTGTTCCTCCAATGTTTGACATGTGCGGGATATTGGCCCGATATCGACCGTGTCGGAAGCATAAGCAAGGGCGCTGTTCCCTAATAGGTTCTGCTGTGGAAGTCAACTGCCTTTTTTCCGCACTGGTAGACATGAAACGTCGGACGAAGCTCATTCCGTGCACACGTGCCGCGGGGAATGTGGCGGCATGTGGCGAGGTCGTCGGTAAGTTGATACGGACTTGACAGAATTATAATTCATCACATGAATTGCTATATGTGACTAAACTGCTGGATACATTTGTGCTCCAATGAGTCGACATAAACTCCATGATACTGATCAAATCATCGACGTTGGGAATTAATAATCAGTCTTCAAGCTTCAGGAGCATGTCAAGTCATAAATTATATGATACTTCACAGCATTGCTCCAGGATAATTTTCTGACCCTTCCCGATGTTGTGTCAGATACAGTAAAAAAAAATCTTGGCAGGTTAGCAGTGCTTACAGCGGTGATCCCAAAGCTCCAAGACCTCCGGAAAGACACAGAAGAAATGTATATTCCAAGTTCTTGTGCTATCTTTGACGTCTTTCAATGAATAATTTATTGGAAACATAATTAGAGGATCCCTCAAAACGCAACGATTAGGTCATGCAATTCACACTCCGACACCACGGCGTAACGGCGTTAGCAACGGAGTCTGAAGCGGGCCTGATCGAATGCTCAGAACATTCCGATCACGACAACTCACTCAGACTGCTGCTCCATTCTCTTTTATGGCTTCCTCAAGGTATTGGCTCCTTAAGGCGGAGCCAGATTCACGTGTCGTCAAGGGAAAAGATGTCAAGGTAAACATTGCATAGCCCTATGTTATCAATGTTTTGACATAAATCTAGTTCAGCGTGGACGACTTTGAATCCGTCAAGACGTCACCTTGGGAGGGCGTACGCAATTACGAAGCCAGAAATATCATGAAAGATATGATAGTTGGAGAAAAGGTATATGGCTACTGCCCCGAGCTTCTGACGCGTCTAATTCGTCGTTCATAGGCACTGTTCTACCATTCAAACTGCAAGAATCCTGGTAACGAAGCTACTCATGTGAAACTATCGAGACTGGGCTAAATCCCTTCTCAGGAATTGCGGCATTTGCGGAGGTTAGCACTTGAGTTTCATGCTCAACCTGAAACGTTCTTCTCACCCGGTTCATAGGTCTCCAAAGAAGCGTACCCAGATTGTCAGTGCACTGCCCTTTTTCCAGAATAGCACCCTCTTACTCATTCGTGGATCGTTTGACGCGTCAGACACGGCCTGGGACGCGTGAGGAGCCTTCGTTACGATTACAGTCATACCCTTCTCATCAAAACTTCCGTCTTGCAGGTCGCACCCTTACTACGATCCAGTATGTCTCAACACACACGTTCAACATTGTCCGACTGACTTCAAATCCAGAAATCCAACCCGGACGACCCAAGATGGTTCATGGTGGGCTTGACCTTTGTCAAGAGAGCCACGCACTTTGTACCACTTGCCCTTCTGCGTTTCCTGTGTGATACTACTACGCTGCCTCCTGAAATCGACTATATACAAAAAGAAGGATACAATGCCTTGAAAAGTACGCCACAACCCTATCCATTCTTCAACAATTCTTGTTAACAATGTTTCGCAGCAATGGACCTTGTAGGGAGAGGGCGACTAAGCGTGCAAAGGGTAGAGAAAGGTGCTTGGGATGCGATCGTCGCACTTGCAGAGAGAGGTGGTTGGGAGGGAATGGATCTGAAAGCGAAGAAAGCGAAGCGACCCGCCAAGTCTGAAGTGGAAAAGAAGCCCAAACCCCAAGTGGCGAAGAATAGTACGCGTAAAATCAAAGACGGTGCGGACAGCCAGCCTGAGGAGAAGGGCGGGGATGATGACGATGACGATGAAACAAAGCGGCCAAAGCCGAAGCGTGGTACAAAACGGAAGGGGAAGGGTGACGATGAAGAGCAACTCGTTCCACCGCGACGTACAATACGCATGAAGCAGTAACGTCTCTCTCCCTCATGCCTGACGTGTTGTATTCGAGGCTCGAGCTCAATGTATGTTTTTTGCAACATGATCTGTCTTTCATTTCAGCGTATTATGATTGTGAGGCAATATATCTAGACAAAAGACCAAACGTTATTCGCGCAATGATTTCTTGCAACGCGTAAAGAGGACGTACACGCGTGCGGGGCGGGGGCACGGGGTGCACGGTGGGCATGCACCAGCGAGACTGACCATTGAGGCATCGAAGCAGCTCGTCCTCTGAACGGTGCGCGCGGATAAGGCCCTTACTTCTAGGGTCGTTAGAGGAGGATATCACTGTCTGGTTCGAAGGAGGTATATCTGGTTTTACCTGCTTGAGGAGGTTCGAACAACACTGTTGTTGAGCGTTCAATGAGCACAGAAGAAGACGGGTAAATAAATATATGTATGCATAAATTAGTCTATGTACTTAAATATGTAGTTACAGTTACACAGACAGCAGACAGCATCAAAGCGAAGCAGAGCATAGGGAGGGGTGATAAAAATGGGGTACTATCATGTAGCGGTTGTCACGGTGATGGGGCCCCTCTCGTCTGCCGTTGTGCACCAGATACATCTTTTGTGGCCAATTTTAGGGCATCCATGGGGTCATTGTTTATGTAAATGGGGTACTACGACGAGGTGTGCCAGTTGATGAAAATCCTATTTTATTCTTCGGAGATGGCGGGGCGGAGATTTTTGACTTGCCCAGCTGTCGAACTGCGGGAGCTTTCAACAGTAAAGAGGTAGCATCATTGTTCTTCTTGGCACGTTTAGAACTGCGTAGTCCAGTAGCTCGGGTGGTGTCTCTGCAGGGGATAGGGGAGACGGTGACGGAAGTGCCGAGCCGCCTGAGGACAAATTTAGCATCTCACCGCGAGCGATAGACTGAACGGCTCTTTTGTGTGGTGGACATAATAATTCGGGAGGGAAGCCCTTGGAGCTCCTAGCGGTGGTGCAGAATGCTTTACCTGTTTCCTTTCCCCATTCTAATTCATGAGCGTTTTGACAGGCGTAAATGAGTCGTTCGAATAAGACACCCTTGTGGCATGCATTGTGGAAATAAGCCCTTCGATGAGGTCCTAATTTCGAAGAGTTTCAGTGATTTCTTTAAAGTGCTCAAGCTTAAGCACGGCTACCGGACCACCTCGAATTTGCCCAGTCGTGGCAGCATGAGTATCTTCAGGGACAACGACACCGCTCTTTGCAATGTAGAGCGTGGAGGATTTATGGAGATAGAATGTAACGAAGACGCCATCTGGTTGATCGGTCGACAAAAACAGAGCCACGGCGTCGAGAACATTTAGGGTTGTAGCGTCCTTGTGGCCATGAAGATCAATTTTCTCGCTGAAACGCAAGCGCAGTTTTTTTTTCAAAAGCCAAAGTTCCTCCGAAAGATATCTTTGGCTTGCATCGCTGGTCATGATTGTTGGGTTGGTCAACGCTGGATTTATGTTATGGCCAGCTATTCAAACTCTGCCCATCCTAGCCTAAGCAAGTGAATTTGAATGTGGTGGCAGCCACGAGCTCCTCTTCTCTTAGTTGGAACTCATCCCATCCTAACTTATGCAGCTATGGATTCTGAACACAAATTCTCCCAGTACATGTTAGAATGGGGCACGAGAAAAGCACAGAAGAGGTCCGAAAAACACAGAAGTCGGTAGTGATGCCGTCGCAGAAGAACCGAAATTAACACAAATTGAATTGGTTAAGAAAGATAAGATGAACCGAAAATTGATACGTGGCTTTGTTTGTATATGTATGTACATAATTCAACATTCCCACCTGACAAATGCAATAAAGAGGTTAGAAGAGTTGAAAGAAGCGAGGAAAAATATCATGAATAGAAGTAGAAATCTTCTCGAAACATCCTATCTTCTTCACAACTATGACTGTATTTTGAATTCCAAATTCCTGCAAAAACAAGCAAAAAACATCCCACTGATCAGATATGTCCTTGATAGAAACCTGTTTCAAGGTGACAACCCCAAATTGTGGAGTGCAAATTTTGATTCCATCGAATAGTGAACATTTGAGGGGTTGAGCAATGGTCCAAACGGATACATCACATAACTGGGGAATTTTGTCGGGTGCCAGGAGAACAATGGTGACTTTAGGATAAATGATGACCACATAAGTTGGGATAGGTGCGGATGTGCTGTGCCTGAGTGAGGGATTGTGAGGATGAGAGCATGGAAGAGAAGAAAAGCGAGAATTGATAGTTGGCATTGTTGGGTGTTTTATGAGTGGACACAGGTGAGTTGAAGTGAAGGGAAAAGGAGAGTGTATTAAATGTGAAAGGAGACCATGATCAGCATTCCCACCCAATTTAGTGGACATCAGCTAAGTCACAAGTGGAGGAAGTGACCAGGGGTGAATTTCACCATTAGATTCAGAGTCAGGAGAAGAGTTGCTAGCCTGTTTGGGGATAGATGAAGTGGAAGATCTGTGTGCCAATACACCTGAAGGGTGAAGGAGACCGGTTTCGATGTGTGGAGAAACAAAACAAGTGTGTGTGGTGTATGCATAGTGTTGTTCTGGCCCGGCTTGGCCTAAAAGCCCTAGCTTTGGCCTGGCTGGAGGCAGCTCTGGCCCATACCACTACCTGAGCCGAGCCAAAGCCCCAAGGGACAGCCTGGCTCCGGCTCGGCCTGGCCCAAGCCCCGGCTTTTAGTAGACAAGATGTATTTCGATATGAGTAATTAACTAATCAGAGTCAAGGTTAATGTCCATCTCAAAATTGTCCTTGTCCTCGTCATCTGTGAGCAATTCATCCCACCCCTCCTCATTTACGTACTGAAGGTGCTTAAGCTCTGAAACAAGCCTTTGAAGTTTGATCTCAACCAGGTCTAACGGGAAGCCATCTGCCCAACTGACTTTGGACAGGTATGAACAGACAAGTTCTAAGCCTAGTTTGCCTCTGCGGATATGTTCCAGACATCCATTGGAATCGCGGCAATCTTCACTGAACATGGCATCAAAACGCTTGTTAAACATTTCATGTGGTGTCTCACCTTCTCCTGCATTCATAACGGCCCATATTTTATTGGATTTAGTACCTGATTGAACAGACGAGGGTAAATCAGTTGAAAGAGCTGTGATAGTCTTGACGAGGGTAAATCAGTTGAAAGAGCTGTGATAGTCTTGACGAGTGACTGAATTAGAGCAATGGCAGGCATTTTCACACCCCGGGAGAATGTGTTGAGAGAAAAGTTCAATGGCACGACAACGGTCAAATATATACATGTGAGCAAAGGATGGTGGAGGAAAGACAGCAGCCATATCTGTTGACATTCGCACCTATGCTGTCACCAGCAAGTGTCATCAGGACTTATATCGAAGTCGGTGTCATCGAAGTCAAATGTCCATCAAACCAAAAATTGTGTCAGCTATTTGCATATGTAGTGCATCACCCTTTGCTCAAAGCTGCGGCCTGGGCGGCCAGCTCAGGCTTTCCAACATTGTGGGCCGGGCCAAAGCCGTTGGTGAGCCACCTCCTCTGGCTTGGCTGGGCCTGGCCCAAACAGGCTCGGCTTGGCCTGGCTCATGGCTTGAGGCCGGGCTGGAACAACACTATGTATGCATGGGCAGAATGCACATGAGCTATATCAGGTGGAGAAGGAGAGCGAGAGATATAGTCCTTCACATGCTGTGGCATATTTCTCATGCATTTAGCAGCCACATGACCAGGTCAACCACATCGATGACAATCATTGCTTGACTGATCACACCAAATAAAACCTTGACCATCCACAGCTCCAGTTCCTGGGGCAGAAGACTGTTGTGGAAAATGTCTGCTCCTGGCTGCCATAGCTATCTCCATAGGTTCAGTCTTAACTGAATACTGATCAGTAGCAGTAGCAGAAATGAGCAATGATTTGACTGTATCAAGATTAGGTTTGTCTGTAAGCACTACAATGTTGAGGCAAATGTGATGGAATGAAGAGTCAAGATGCATGATGAGTATGTCTTTGAACTCTTGGTCCTCGACTTTGCAGCCCAGGGCTTCAAGCTTGTTACGACACCTCTGAAGAGAATTGATGTAGAACTCAACAGGTTGCTCAGGGTCATGAACAACAGCATAAAGTTCAGACCAAGCAGCAATTTGATGGCCAATCATTGATTGGTTAAAATGTTTCAAAAGCACTTTCCATGCTTCTCAGGCAGATCGAAGATCCTCGATCAGGTATAAGTAAGGGTCGGAGACTTTGGTAGAGATGGTAGCCACAAGTCACTGATCAGCAATGTTCCATTTCTTCAATTGTTCAGGGTCAGTAAGGGGAGAACCTGAATCAATTCCTTCTATGTCATAGCCAACAAAGAACATTTCCATCTTCTTGGCCCAGATAGCCCAGTTGTCGTCATCTAGCATAGGGACTCTAGATAATAGAGCAGAGATCTCAGTTGAAGAGATTGTTGACATAGTCTTGATGGAGGAGGAAGGTAATTATGTGTATTAATGGTTTAGGCTGGGGCCCATAACCTGTTAGAATGGGGCACGAGAAAGCACAGAAGAGGTCCGAAAAACACAGAAGTCGGCAGTGATGCCATCGCAGAAGAACCGAAATTAACACAAATTGAATTGGTTAAGAAAGATAAGATGAACCAAAAATTGATACGTGGCTTTGTTTGTATATGTATGTACATAATTCAACAGTACATGCGCGCACTGGCTGTTGCCAACTACCAACCTCGTCAGAGTGAAATACTGCCTTTCCGGTGCTAGAGATCATTACACATTGTATGATTTCAGGTGAACAGGCCACAAGAAACGATCAGGGGATGGCCACAAACAGTCCAAGGACTACGCGTTCTGATGCAGAATTCGACTTAATTCTAACTTTGTAATAAATTCAACACTGATTGTATACGTACCTATTGTAAATGAAATATAGACCTTTCAGAAGTAAAGCCAGCTGCAGTCCAAGTCGGAGGTGAAAGAAAGCCCGTGGTCGCCAGTAAGCCTATCTAGAAGGGTGTCACCATCACTGTTGTTTTTCTAATTGTATACTTTTGAAACGATATGTACATAACGGTTTTCAGTACCACCAGCAAAGGACTCGCTGCCATGTTAAAGACGCCCACAAGATTTCGGGACAAAAGTAAACGACAGATTGTGGTGGTGTATATGTCAATGTGTAGCTCTCTGGTTGCGCGCTTTGCCTTTTGTTTTCTGCCTCATTGTTGATCGTGTGTCCTTTGCTCCACCTGCCCTTGTACCATCTTTAACTCACGGCTTGTTCTAGGGGCGAGGCTTCAATAGAAACAATAACGCCTTGTCTATAATTCTCCTTATATCACTCCGATGACCGACAACGGTGGACACTCTTTCCTTCCATTTTAAATGTAAGACCTTTCCCTCCACGTCAAGATTCCCTCCACGCATGTCCACTCAGACAATTGCAGATATCCCGCCAGCCTACTACTCAAGCAGTAGTTCGATATGGTCTTCTTCATACGACCTTTCTGAACGTCATCTGGATGAACAAGTGCCACGCTACCCCGACGCTCCTCGTTACTCTGCTGTGTTC